>JAWQEG010005832.1:22500-27413 GCA_033782935.1 Petrolisthes cinctipes | reverse complement strand
GGTGGGAAGGGGATAGAAATGAGGATGGAAAGGAGGAATGAAACAAGGCAGTAATGAAGGATTAAAGGGATTGAGGGAAGGGAGGTGGGATGGATGGATGATGGATGGATGGATGGATGGATGGATGGATGGATGGATGTTATGGGTGAAGGATGGATGGATGGAAGGATGGGGGGATGTATGGTGGTGATGGATGGATGTATGTTATGGGTGAAGGATGGATGGATGGATGGAAGGATGGGGGAGATATATGGTGGTGATGGATGGATGGATGTTATGGGTGAAGGATGGAAAAGAGAGGATGGAAGCAAGGCAGTAATGAGGATTATAGGATTGTGGAGGGAGGGACTGGAAAAAGGGATAGGTGAAATATGAATGGTAGTGATGGAAGGACGAGAGGAAAGTACAGATGCAGAGTGGAAGGGAACTGTCTCTCACTCACTCACTCGCTCTTTCTAAATGTAAGGAAGGTAAAGGAAGGTAAAGTACTGAAACCAACAACAAACCCAATAATTATGAGAACACACATAATGTATAATTAATGTTATAGTGAAATAACTGTTAAGGGGGTGCGGGAGTAGGGGACAGGCTTGGGGTGGGGGGTTAGGGGGGTGCGGGAGTAGGGGGACAGGCTTGGGGTGGGGGTTGGGGGGTCTGGGGGGTTTTGGGGGGTGCGGGAGTAGGGGGCAGGCTTGGGGGGGTTTTGGGGGGTGCGGGAGCAGGGGGACAAGCTTGGGGGGGTTAGGGGGTGTGTGGGAATAGGGGACAGGCTTTCTACCCACCCCAAGCCTGTCCCCCTACTCCCGCACCCCCCTAACCCCCCACCCCAAGCCTGTCCCCTACTCCCGCACCCCCTTAACAGTTATTTCACTATAACATTAATTTCAGATTTTTTTACTACCTTCATCACGAACTAATAAATAATCATTCATAATATAGGCTGGATACAATTCATTTTTCGAGAGAGATAGAAGACTTACAATTATCTACCTGTGTTGGTGTACTATACGTGTGGGTCATAGTCCACTGTTAAATCCTGGATAATGCTAACCAGATTAACCCATTCAGGATAATGGAAGTATTCTAATGTTATATTCAATGAAACGCTATACAATTTAAATCAGAAACCAAGTAAAAAAAAAGGTACAATCCATTTATTTATAGTCAAGAAATATATATATACAGTATCTATACATACATTATATATTCTTCACTCCTCTGTTGCTTCTCAAACGATTATTAATTTTTTCCTTTTCTTGGTATTTTTCCTAACAAGAGCGACTAAATTTGTAATATTTATTTTTCAATTTTTATCACTTTTCACGATTGTATATTTAGCTATTTTCACATTTACTTGAAGTCCATCTTCTTTTTCTCTGTAACACATAATTTTCTCCTCAATCTTCCCTCCTCCTCCTCCCTGCCAATCATTTATCGCTCTCTCTCTCTGGTAACCTCTCTTCCAATGACCTTACTCCTATACCTACTTGTCTCATGCCTATATCACTCACTTCATATAACCACCCCTCACCTTACCTTCCCTTCCTAACCTTATTACTCCTACACCTCCCTTCCCTCGATATGTTTCCCACGGTCCTTCCTGCCTCGCTAATTCTCCCTTGCATGTCTTTCTCTTTGCTTACCTGCCTCCCTTCCCTGCCTGCTCACATTCTTGCCTCACTGCCTGCCTGACTGCCTGCCTGCCTGATTGCTCACAGTCTAGCCTCACTCTCTGCCTGCTCACATTCCTCTCCTGCCTGCCTACCTCCCTGCCTAACTACTCGCCTGCCTGCCCATATATCTGCCTTCATGCTCTGTCTCTCTCCCCACCTTCATTTTTCTCCACATTATTCTCACTAGACACCTGCCCCCCTCTTCTTCTTCTTCCTCCTCCTCCTCCTCCTCCTCTTCCTCCTTCTCCTCCTCCTCCTCTCACTACTTTCCATCCAATCTCACACAACCCACATCCTAATTTTCATATACTATCTTTATCACCTCCTTTTAATTCTCCTACATCAAGTTTTCTTCATTCTCATCCCCTCATATTTTTCTTGTAGTCCCTAATTTTTGCTCATTCCTCTCCCTCCCCTTTTCTTTTCCTATTAAACTTTACATACATTTCTCGCTTCTCTTAACATTCACTACTACTTTTTCCCCTCCCCCTCCCCCCTCCCCTCCTTACTTTCAATCCTCCCTTCCTCATATTATCCCCTCCCCTCCCCTCCTTTCTTCGGTTTGACTCCATCCCCTCTCGTTTTCTCTCATCCCCGCTTCCCTCCCCTCCCTTTCTTCTCTCTCCCCTCTCCTTTTCTCTCAATCCCCCCTTCCCTCCCTTTTTTCTCTCCCCTCCCCGTCCCTCCCTTTTCCTTTCCTCCTTTTTCTTCTCTCCCCTCACCACCCCTCCCTTTCTTCTCTCTCCCCTCCAGCACCCTTTTCCTTTTCTCTCAATCCCCCCTTCCCTCCCTTTCTCTCAATCCCCCTCACCTCCCCTCCCTTTCTTCTCTCTCCCCTCCAGCCCCCTTTTCCTTTCTCTTAATCCCCCCTACCCTTCCCTTTTCTTCTCTATCCCCTCCAGCCCCCTTTCCTTTCTCTCAATCCCCCCTACCCTTCCCTTTTCTTCTCTCTCCCCTCCAGCATCCCTTTTGATAAGAAGAAGAAACATTGCTAGTTGAGGAACGACCAAATGGCTCTTACTCCGCCTCAGACAATATGGCTAATGCAGTCCACCTCCCCCCCCCCCCTTCACCCTTCATACCCCCCCTTCACCCTTCATCCCCCCTCAACCCTTACCCTTCATCCCTCCTCACCCCATACCCTTCATCCCTCCTCACCCAATACCCTCCTCAACCCTTACCCTCGACTCACTTCTCCTTACCCTTCATCCCCCTCAACCCTTACCCTCCATCTGCCCTCCCTTACCCTTCATCCCCCACCCCTTACCCTCCATCTGCCTCCCTTATCCTTCATTCCCCCCTCAACCCTTACCCTCCACCCTCCTCACCCCTTACCCTCCACTCCACTTCTTACCCTTCACCCCCACCCCCTCACCCTTCATCCCCCCTCAACCCTCACCTCCATCCCCCCTCATCACCCCATACCTTCCACTCCATCTCTCCTTACCCTTCATCTGCCCTCCTTACCCTTCATCCCCCCTCAACCCTTACCCTCCATCCCCCCTCACCCCATACCCTCCACCTGCCCTCCCTTATCCTTCATTCCCCCTCAACCCTTACCCTCCACCTGCCCTCCTCACCCTTCATCCCCCCTCAACCCTTACCCTTCATCCCCCCTCAACCCTTACCCTCCATCTGCCCCCCCTAAACCCCCCTCAACCCTTACCCTCCACTCCACTTCTCCTTACCCTCCATCCCTCCTCACCCTTCATCCCCCCCTCAACCCTTACCCTCCACTCCATTTCTCCTTGCCCTCCATCCCCTCACCCTATACCCCCACTCCACTTCTCAGTACCCTCCATCTCCCTCCCTTACCCTCCACCCCCCCTCACCCCTTACCTCCACCTCCTCACCCCATACCCTCCACTCCATCTCTCCTTACACCCTCCACCCCCTCACCTCATCATCCACTCCCTCACTTCATCATCCACTCCCTCACCTCATCATCCACCCCCCTCACCTCATCATCCACTCCCTCACCTCACCATCCACTCCCTCACCTCACCATCCACTCCCTCACCTCATCATCTACTCCCTCACCTCATCATCCACCTCCTCACCTCACCATCCACTCCCTCACCTCACCATCCACTCCCTCACCTCATCATCTACTCCCTCACCTCATCCTCCAACCCCTCACCTCATCATCCACTCCCTCACCTCATCATCCACCCCCTCACCTCATCATCCACCCCCTCACCTCATCATCCACTCCCTCACCTCATCATCCACTCCTTCACCTCATCATCCACTCCCTCACCTCATCATCCACCCCCTCACCTCATCATCCACTCCCTCACCTCAGTCTCCAACCCCTCACCTCATCATCCACTCCCTCACCTCATCATCCACCCCCTCACCTCATCATCCACTCCCTCACCTCATCATCCACTCCCTCACCTCATCATCCACTCCCTCACCTCATCATCCACCCCCTCACCTCATCATCCACTCCCTCATCTCAGCCTCCACCCCACTTCCCCTTACCCTCCACCCCCCCTCACCTCTTCCTCCGAACCCCACCCACCCCCACCCTCTGGTTTCCCCCTCAGGCACAATGAAGGGGAAGGGAATGAGAGAGAGAGAGAGAGAGAGAGAGAGAGAGAGAGAGAGAGAGAGAGAGAGAGAGAGAGAGAGAGAGAGAGAAACCGTTGATGTTGATACAGTACGTGAGAGAACCCGTATTAAGTCAGATGAGAGAGAGAGAGAGAGAGAGAGAGAGAGAGAGAGAGAGAGAGAGAGAGAGAGAGAGAGAGGTAAATAAGGAGAATAAGTGATGAGAGAGTCCCTGAGTAATCTTCTCTCTCTCTCTCTCTCTCTCTCTCTCTCTCTCTCTCTCTCTCTCTCTCTCTCTTCGTTAACACCCTACTGAGAAACCTTTTTGACACGTTAACCTAATTTTTGTGGGGAAATAATTATCCTCTGGCTGGTGGTACTCTGTGTTTTTGTCGTTATAGTTGTTCTGTTCCATTTGTATCGTGTGGAGAGGAGAGGAGGAGGTGTAAACTTTTTGGACATGTTAGTATATAGGAGTTTACGCGTGGTAGCAGAATGAGAAGGGAATTATTGGTTTTGTACAGTTGAGGAAGTCGAAAGTGCAAGAAAAATATGGCTTTATATGGCAACGTAAAGCAATTTTTTGTATTATTATTACTATTATTTTTTTTTTTTTATTATTATTATTGTTATTATTATTATTATTATTATTATTTTTTTTTTTTTTTTTTTTTTTTTTTTTTT
>JAWQEG010005832.1:0-17500 GCA_033782935.1 Petrolisthes cinctipes | reverse complement strand
GAGTAGACTAAAGAAATTCAAAGTAATCTCGATAAATTGTCAAATTGGGCGAAAACTTGGCAAATGTCCTTCAATGCAGATAAATGTAAAGTGCTCCACATCGGACATCGTAACGTAGCAGCAAACTACTCGTTGAATGGTAATCAACTAAAAAGCGTGGATCGAGAGACAGACCTAGGGGTAACAATATCAAGTAACCTAAAACCCAGTCAGCAGTGTACGGAAGTAATTAAGAAAGCAAATAAAACTATCGGCTTTATCGGCAGAGCATTCGAGTATAAATCTAAAGACACAATCCTCACTTTGTATAATTCCCTGGTCCGTCCCCTTATGGAGTATTGTGTTCAAGCCTGGTGCCCGTACTACCAGAAAGATATAGCAAAATTGGAACGAGTCCAACGTAGAGTTACTAAAATGATACCAAGTCTGAGAAATAAAACGTATGATGAGCGGCTAAGCGAATTAAATCTATTCCATTGACACAACGCAGACTGAGAGGGGATTTAATCCAGGTATTTAAAATAATCAAAGGCATAGATAATATGGACTGCAGCAAATATTTCACTATCGATCAATCAAACTACACGAGAGGAAACGGCTGCAAAATCATAGGTAAATCTTTTAATTCGCAAGAGTCAAAGAATTTCTTTTTTAACCGGGTCGTCAACTCATGGAATGGGCTTCCCCGTAATGTAATTGACTGTAACACCGTAGACAGCTTCAAACGTCGCTTAGATAAACACCTTGCGTCTAATCCCCGACTTACAATGTTTACTAATGAATAATTTTTGCCCATTACAGGTGGCAAGTTAGCCAAATTTCACCTACTTTCTATCTTTCCTATAAAATTTCCTTGTGGAGTATTTCTGCCAACCCAACAGGGTTCCCATTCCTGACTTTATTTCCTGTACGGCCCAGACCGGAGGGAGTGGAGGGTGGGGAGAGAGCCTTCTACTTTGCTATCCTTACCTACGACTATCACTGGGGAGTAATTCATTCTCCACCAGTAACCTTCTAATCAGATCACCTCGTGTGAACCGTAAGGTCTGTTGTGGTCTGTGTTTCTATGTAACTCTCTCTCTCTCTCTCTCTCTCTCTCTCTCTCTCTCTCTCTCTCTCTCTCTCTCTCTCTCTCTCCATAAACTCATCTTTTATCTTAAAAAGTTATATAAAAATAATTGATTTTTCCGCTGCTGTTATTTATCACGAAGATAGATCGAGGGTTTAGCTATTAACGAACCTCGCAAATAACTATGATAATAATAATAATAATAAATTAAATAATAATAAAAATATTATACCCAATACGTTCCTGAAATTGGTAAGATATACAAGTCATATACTGTATAAAATTATATACTGTATAAAAAAAAAATACATAACAAAACATGAAAGACTGTGTTGCATATAATATCCTTAGTTAACTTTATACGTGGATTTGATAACGATACACAGCGATCAGGGAGAAGGAGAGTAAATATAAACCCCATCACTCCACGTCCAGCTCTGAAAAATGGCAAGTCGTGGTGTTATCCCCAAAGACGTGGGTGAGTGAGAGGGAAGGGAAGAATCTGACTGGAGTATAGTGTGTTGGGAAAGGGAACGGGAGGAAGAGGAGGAGGAGGAGGAGGAGGAGGACAAGGAAGAGTAGCAGGAACAGGAATAGGAGGAGGAGGAGGAGGACAAGAAAGAGTAGCAGGAACAGGAATAGGAAGAGGAGGAGAAGGAGGAGGAGGTAGAGAAAAAGAAGGCGGAACTGATAGGGAGTAAGTGTGAATGAGGAAAGAAAGATAGGGATAATATTTAGAGGAGTAGGAGGGGAGGAGTAAGTATATAAGAGATGCTGCGTGTGAGGAATTATAATAGAGGGAAGTATAGTGATTTCATGATTGAGGAAATAGTTAGAAAAAGTAGTAGAAGAATCAAAACATATACATATAAGTTTTGGAAGGGTGAGAGAGAGGCAGGGATGGCAGACGAGGAGGAAAGAGTAGAGGAGGGAGGGGATAGAGAAGTGGGAAACAGTGAATGAAGAAGGAGGGAAGGAATAGTGGTACCGGTAGGAGAAAGAAGATGAAGGAAGAATAGGTATGGAACACGAGAAGTAGAGAAAATGGGTTAATAGCTGGAATAAGAGAAAGTAAGTGAAAAAGATATTAGACAATAAAACACGAAGTGAAAGAATGACGAAGTGAAAGAATGAAGAGGTGAAAGAAGGAATACGAAAAAGTAGAAATTAGAAGAAGCGCTTAGAAGAGGAGAGAAAAGAGAAAAACAAATAGAAAGAAGAGGAAGCAGGAAGAAGTGAAAATAGGGGAAAGATGAAGTGGGAAGAATAGGAGAGAAAGAAAGAAGAGAAAGTGGGATGAAGAGGAGAGAAAGAAAGAAGAAGAGAAAGTGGGAAGCAGAGAAGGAAGATTTAGAAGAGGAGCAAGATAGGAAGGAGATGGTGGGGGTGGGGGGAGTAAGAAGAAGAGAAGGAAGATTTAGAAGGGGAGAAAAATAGGAAGGAGAGGGAGGAAGGGTGGGTGGGAGGAAGTAAAAAGAGAAGGAAGATTTAGAAAGAAAACATGATAGGAAGAGGAGGCAGGGTGGGGGGGGGGGGAGTAAGAAGAAGAAGAGAAGGAAGATTTAGAAGGGGAGAAAGATAGGAAGGAGAGGGAGGAAGGGTGGGTGGGGGGGAAAGTAAAAAGAAGAGAAGGAAGATTTAGAAGGGAAACAAGATAGGAAGAGGAGGCAGGGTGGGAGGAAGTAAAAAGAAGAGAAGGAAGATTTAGGAAGAAAACAAGATAAGAAGGAGAGGAAAAGGAGGCAGGGTGGGTGGGTGTGGGGGGAGTAAAAAGAAGAGAAGGAAGATTTAGAAGGAAAACAAGATAGGAAGGAGAGGAAGAGGAGGCAGGGTGGGAGGAAGAAAAAAGAAGAGAAGGAAGATTTAGAAAGGAAAACAAGATAGGAAAGAGGATGGGAATAAGAAGACGAGAAGGAAGATTTAAAAGGAAAACAAGATAGGAAGAGGAGGCAGGGTGAGTGGGTGGGCGTGGGGGGAGGGGAGGGGTTGAGTGCCATTACGAGGTTAACACTATACAAGCTG
The DNA here is from genome assembly GCA_033782935.1 of Petrolisthes cinctipes. Lineage (NCBI taxonomy): Eukaryota > Metazoa > Arthropoda > Malacostraca > Decapoda > Porcellanidae > Petrolisthes > Petrolisthes cinctipes. The sequence goes on along the minus strand of JAWQEG010005832.1, from coordinate 14,409 downwards.
AGAAATTGTTACGAGCAGACCACCACAACATCATCAGACCCAAAGCTCTACTCGGGCAAATGGCCCACCTTATTTTTTTTTTTTTTCCTATGATACGCAGCAATCTGGCCACAAAATTCCTACCATCATTTATTTCACCGGGACATCCAGGCAGCACAACATTCCGAACTTGGATAATGGATAGTGATGATGTTGATGATGTTTGTGTTTTGATGTCCTCACTACGGTCGACTAGAATGAATGTATTAGTTATTAAGGAGGATATTGTTGGTATATCTGCTGGTGCAACTGATTCCTCCTAACTAAGCCAGAAAACAGATAATCTCAGTGGTACTAATAGGGGATCTGTTTCGTGTGGCAAAGTTTTGAGGAATCAGAGACCTTCCAATTCACCAACAAGAGAATTTCCCCTTAAATGTACGAGTCATAGAACTATGGAGGTAGTACAGTGTTGATATATCTGGAGCTAATGATTCCTCCAAGCTATTCCAGGCAACAGGCCACCATTGATATTGTTCATCTGGTCCTGTTTTCTGCCATACTTTGGGGGAATGAAGGCGTTCCAATGTACCAAAAGTATACTATCCCCTTAATGACTTGGCAATTGGAAATGGATGCAAAAAGTGTTCGTTCAAAAAGATATCGACTCATTTTTCCTCAGGTTCAGATAAATAAAAGGCAAATAAAAGGCATTGAGAGAACTGTTGTGTCTGCCGTATTCCAGATTATTACAAACAGACAATGCTACATACACTGATAGGAAAGTACAATGCGGACACGGGAATTAATATAAAAAAACAAACTTGTTGAACCATTTGAGGAAGTCTGTGTAAATAAATGGTGCTGTCGCTTTGCAAAATCCTCTTTAATTGGTGGTATCGGAAGGGGAAAGACAGGTCAATTTATCTGAAAGAAAAAGAGTCTCGAAAGGTTTCCCATCAAATAAATACGTGCACATGTATTTTATTTATTAGTTCCATTGCAGATACGCCACGCTAACATTAAGGCTACAACAAAACACGTGGTTACATTCCAGGAGAGTGGTGGATATAACACAAAGCAGTTCACTCACTCATAACCATAACAATAAACTCTATTTATGGGAAAAATAACACGCTTAACAATATTGCGTATATACAAACACACGTACCGTACCCGAAATTAAATCTTCACACATCGTGGGCAGATGAGAAATACCTTTTGTTCAATACTGTACCAAACCCACGCTGTTCTATGAGTATTGTATATTAATTACTGTGAGTGTAAGCACCACATTCAGTAACTGTCTTATTGCCTTCCGAAAACGTCGAGGCATCGGGGTTATATGCAGTGGTATAGTATTAACAACTGCCAGCCAACAGACTCAATACTCGTCACCAATAAACAAGTCATTCGATGCAAACCATATGGGTTGGAGTAGCGGCCTGCGGGAAATTTATTGAGCTACATGATATTTATGGCATAACCCTGAAGAATGAATTTCCATACAGTTTGGAAAGGGAGGATTCCGGATGACTGCTCCCTAACAAAACTTGGTGCCTGGAAATTTGTGATAATAATTTAGTTAAAATGTCAGAGGAAATGATAAATAAGCCTTGGATTCAACACATTGGTTACCAGAGGCTAGAAGATAATCGAAAACCAATACTTTGCACAAGGCAACTGAATTATCAACGAAATTATCTTTGCATGTGCTTACTATAATCATGGAAACATTTAATGTCCTCTTTTCACTGTGATGGTGGAGGTGATAATAGATAAAAAATGCTACACTGATGGAGATAACGATTACTGAAGGTGCTAATGATTATAATATGATAGCAAACATATTATCAAATGAAACAATAATGTATCATCCATGACTGAGCATTGGTTAAGCCTCACAATGGTAAAGAAGTAATTAAAATGGAATAATACCGACACATGGAGCGTACCCTACGTTTCACCCGACAAATTACGTAGAGTTTTTGCGTTAATTCCTCTGCAGCTGAGGCACCCTGGAAGCTCTATTATATTTGCAGGGAATTAATAAACAAACTTTAATCCATGGGTACGGCTGCCTGGAAAGTTGATAATCTTATTAACTTAAATATTTACTTTTGTTTTCTTGCGTGGAGGGAGAGGCAGGGAGTGAGGGAAATTGAGTGAGGGAGTGATTAAGGAAGAAACAGAAAGGAGAGAGAGAAAATAGCATAATGAATGACAAAAATTCATCACTGGAAGGGTATGCAGAGACTACTAACCCAAGACAAGGGTGATAATCCCATCCACAATACTCACGAAAGTCTACGGACAAAGCCACCCATGTTTCATTATCATTTTTAATAACAATGTTGACGTTTGCTCTCATATCTCTGCCTATGTTCTACCGATCGCCTTCTAATTCGCTCAAAGGAAGAATGGCTAAAGAAGAAGGAGTAATAAAAACAATGATAGAGATATTACAACTGTATCAAACATCTATATTACAAACACTGAAGATTAAGTACACAGGATTACCTACCAAAATTTCAAACAGTAAAATTCAACCACACACAAAAAAAAAAAAAAAAAAAAAAAAGTGAAATAAAAGCAGTATCAACAATATCGTCAGTTTAGAATGATTAAGGAATGGGAGAAATAGTGTCAGGATCAAAGGACCAATTTGCAAAGCAGTTCAAGAATCACACACACACACACACACACACACACACACACACACACACACACACACACACACACACACACACACACACACACACACACACACACACACACACACACAACTAAAGCATATTCCAGGCACACATTATATACCAGTATGCATTTACATACATACCCTTACAGATCCATCCACCCACTCACTTACCTAAGCACACACACATCACTCAGACACCCCTCCCAACACACTCAACTCACATACAGGCACACACATATATACAAGATCTGGAATGCAAGACTCACTGCCACACGAAAATTTATATGCGCTTTACATCATACAAGTGTGTGTGTGTGTGTGTGTGTGTGTGTGTGTGTGTGTGTGTGTGTGTGTGAGGGCAGCTGGGGTGTAGTGCTCTGTAAGGAATGCTCAGTATGCGGGTAAGTTGCATGTGTTTACTCCTACACTCGAACGGACTTTGGCCCAAAAGACTTGCCCTCATCTTTACCATTTCATATCAAAAATAGAAAATTATACTTGTGATACATTCCTGCACTTTACTTAACAAAATCTCCATTACACAAGCACGCAATTATTGTACGTTACTTATTGTATTCTCACATTTCAAAATCATATATTACAACTGTAGCTCCTCCAGTGACTAGAACACGCAGCATCAGACAGGCAACACTCGCTTCTTGTTTAACTATTATACTGTGTCACACCCTACGCACATCTCTACTGGTATTCTCAAGACTAGATATTCCAGTTCACCGTCCCTCCCTGCTACCCTCTTCAGTCTGTCAAGCGCTCACACACACACACACACACACACACACACACACACACACACACACACACACACACACACACGCGCGCGCGCGCGCGCGCGCGAGGAAATTAGAGTATCAAATTCTTGCCAGTTACCTTTCAGACATGAAGTTCAGAATAGCGGAAGCTCTCCAACATAAACTCGTTCACCACTTTACCAATATTAAATATGATATATATATATATATATATATATATATATATATATATATATATATATATATATATATATATATATATATATATATATATATATATATATATATATATATATATATATATATATATATATAAAGTCTGCTTCGTTATTCATTGGTACATTTTGATAAATAGTTACATGAAAACGAGATATAAGTTTCGTCATGTTAAATACCGTGGTGTGAAAGAGCAACAACAACACCACAACTTCCAGTTTCCAGAGGTTTCTTCCTGTTTCCGGAGGGAACAATGGGCGAGGAGAGAACCCTGGCACTTCCTTATCGTATTCCTCTTTCCCTTCCTCACACAGTTATTCTCTCCTTTACACTTCATCAAATCTCCTCCCTTTTTCCTCTAAACTCCCCTGCTCCCTTACCTCCCCCCATCCTCATACCTACTCCTTAAATCTATGTTCTCCACCCTCTCTTATCTACTCACTCACACATCCCTCTGTCCTTCATCCTCTCCTCACCTCTCATCTTCCTCATCTCTCATCCCTCTTTCCTCCACCCACTCCTCTCCTCTCATCCCATTCCTCTCCACCATCCCCCAACTCCTTCATGTCAGACAAGGCCGAGAGAGAGAGACAAAGAGTGGGGAGAGACATGGGTGAGGAGAATGGGGGGAGAGAAAAAATGAGGGGGGCAGAATAAAGATGGGAGGTGAGAGACGGGAGGACAAAAATGGGGAGCTTCATATCCGCTGGCAGCCCTAGGAAATTGATGTCTGTGTGTGTGTGTGATTGAGTGAACGTGTGTGTGTGTGTGTGTGTGTGTGTGTGTGTGTGTGTGTGATTTAGTAAACGTGTGTGTGTATGTGTGTGTGTGTGATTGAGTAAACGTGTGTGTGTGTGTGTGTGTGTGTGTGTGTGTGTGTGTGTGTGTGTGATTGAGTAAACGTGTGTGTGTGTGTGTGTGTGTGTGTGTGTGTGTGTGTGTGTGTGTGTGTGTGTGTGTGTGTGTGTGTGTGTGTGTGTGTGTGTGTGTGTGTGTGTGTGTGTGTGTGTGTGTGTGTGTGTGTGTACAGACAGTTACAGAGACATATTATGTACTCACGGCCCTCAATATTGTTCCATCCTGTACCCATCGAATCGTTGACTTACCTGTGGAAATAAATACAATACAATAGGTTAATTAAGAACAGTTTAGTATTTTTAGAACAGTTATACTAATTGCATAGCGAATTTTTAAAGGTTTATTGGTTAAACACACAAAGGTTTAAAGGACCAACCAGCAGGTGTTCTTGTCAGCGAAATGGAGGCTACTCATTTCTGTACAACAAAATATATTCCTTCAATACAAATTCTAGTCGTGAGAGCACAGTTTGGAGTATTCAGTAACCTCCTATTCCCCTTCAACAACAACAACAACAACACATGCCTCATAAGTGTGAATGAACTGGTTGGTTAGATTTACTCCTGGACGTTCACAACAAAAGATCAAAACCAATAATGAACACAGAGACACTTGTGAAAATATATCTAGTCTTTCTACCATACATAACTGGAGACAGGACTCGACGCTTCACATCCCACGAGTTCATTCACTCACCAATGTCAGTTTTTTTCTCTCCCTGGGATAATTTATATAACCCAAACCACAACGAACGTGTTTTGGGCTACATGTGAAGCAGCTACACATGATAAAATAGAAAAACTATTGATGCATTTCTCGTGTAAAGCATTTAGACATATCAAACGATGGATACAGAAAAATAGCTTGTTTATTCCCGGGGCATCATGAGCTGTGAACATCATAATTACAGAACTATCAGACCTTTAATGCTAGACAGTATTTTTTTTTTTTTTTTCATCGTACGTGCTACTAGTACTACTTTGTTACTCCCTTGCAATGTTTGGTTTATATAGATTAGTTTATTGTTTGCTGTCTGAGTTGTTTAGGTTTAGTTTACAGGTCTTTCACTTCATAGATAGATAGATACAAAGATAGAGAGAGAGAGAGAGAGAGAGAGAGAGAGAGAGAGAGAGAGAGAGAGAGAGAGAGAGAGAGAGAGAGAGAGAGAGAGAGAGAGAGAGAGAGAGAGTTACAAGGAGTTACAAGGAAAAGAAGTACCCTAGGGGACCTTACGATCCATACAAAGAGGGTACCTGTGGGTTTAGTTGCGCAAGTAGGCGACCGTCCTCGAATGTGTCATGTGAAACCATCAAGGAACACTCGCACAACGGCTTAAACACCTAGACGGTGGTTTAAGGCTTTGTCTAATCTGGACTTGAACTGATCCACAGAGTTGCTGTTGACCACATCAGCAGGAAGCGCGTTCCAAGTACCGCAGATGCTGTATGTAAAGAACTTACCACACAGATCACGGTTGTATCGCTTCAGTTCAAGTTTGTAGCCATTATTCCTGGTTGTGCCCTCACTGAGTTGGAAAATGTCCCTGTAGTCTACATTGTCAAAGCCTCGTAGTATTTTAAACACTTCGATAAGCTGACCACGCAGTCTCCGGGTTTCCAAAGAGAACAGGTCGAGTTCTACCAACCGATCTTTATAGCTCTTGTGTCTAAGAGAGGGTATAAGTTTGGTTGCCCTGGCTTGCACTCGTTCCAATCTCGCGATATCCTTCCGGTAAGAAGGACTCCAAAACTGGACTGCATACTCCAGGTGCGGTCGGACAAGGGAATTGTACAGACAAAGTACTATCTCCTTGTTCCGGTATCCAAACTGTCGCTTTATGTACCCTAACATCCTTTGGGCTTTCTTCTCAGCCTCAATACACTGCTTTGAGAACTTGAGGTCGCTGGTGATAGTTACACCCAAGTCTTTCTCAGTATCAGTGCTTACGAGAGCATTGCCCTTAAGGTTATACTCTGTTCGGGGGTTTCTGTGGCCTATATGCATAACTTTGCATTTGTTCACGTTAAATGGCATTTGCCACGTGTCAGACCACTCCCCGATCTTCCTAAGATCTTCTTGTAAGCGGGTAGTATTTCCTTCTTTCGCGACATTCATACCAAGCTTAGTATCATCGGCGAATTTGGAAATCTTGGCAACCATGTCACCATCCACGTCATTAACATAGATGATAAACAGTAGTGGTCCCAGAACAGAACCTTGGGGAACACCGCTAGTAACGGGCACCCACTCTGAAGCCTGTCCATTCACTACCACCCGCTGCCGTCTGTCACTTAGCCAGTTCTCTATCCAATTTGCCACATTTCCGTCTATGCCCAGTGCACGCACTTTCCGAAGGAGGCGGCGGTGGGGTACCTTATCAAAGGCTTTCTGAAAGTCTAAGTAGACAACATCGACCGCTTTATCCCGATCATGCTCACTGAAAACAAAATGGAAGAATTCCACCAGATTTGTGAGGCATGACCGGTGCTGCCGGAACCCATGCTGGGAACCCCTCAGTAGCAAATTTGATTCTAAGTGTGCTGTTATTTTGTCCACCATGATGCTCTCCATGAGTTTACAGACTATCGAGGTTAAACTGATGGGTCTGTAGTTTGACGGTTGGCTAGCATCTCCCTTCTTGAAGATAGGAGTCACCTCTGCCTCACGCCAGTCTCTAGGAACGCATCCAGTCTGGATTATCCTGTTGAAGACCATGCACAGGTGCCGTGATACTTCACCATGCACTTCTTTCAACACTCTAGGTAAGAACCCATCCGGACCGGGGGACTTGTTTGCTTTTAATTCGATTATTTTTCTCTCGATTTCTTCTTGGGTGAAGACCATTGACTCCAACTTCTCACTGAAGGAGTCCAAAGGTTCGGGAATGGGACCACTCTCCTCAGAGAACACTGAAGAGAAGTACTCATTTAAGAGGTTAGCATTTTCTGCATCAGAGTGCATCAATGCTCCATCCTCATTCACCAAGGGACCGATCCTGCGTCGGATTGGTTTACGGCCATTCACATAACTGAAAAACTCCTTGGGGTTCTCTTTGCAGAGTCTAGCCACACGGACCTCCTCAGCACGCTTAGCCGCCCTTATTTTGGACTTCACGTTTCGATTCAGTCTTCTATGACCGTCAAAGTCCCCAGATGCCTTTGCTCGACAATACGCAGTTCTCCTCTCCCTTAGTAGGTTACGGATTTCCCGATTAAACCACTTCGGTTGAATGAACTTCTGACCTGTTCCCTTCAGAGGAATAAAGCGCGACTGAAGTTCCATGAAGGAAGACAAGAATGACCTCCACAGATCATCAGCACTCTCTCCCTCCTCTAGTTCCATTTCAGCAACGCCTTCACGAAGACCTGCAAAGTCCGCTCTCCCCATGTCTAATTTTCTATGCACCGGGGTCACGGACTCCATATTAGGGACCTTAACTGAAAATCTTATAAGCTTGTGGTCGCTTCCACCTATTTCTTCATTTACAGAGAGGTCTTGAATGATGTCATCCTCGGAGGTGAGGACCAAGTCGAGTATGTTAGCACCTCTTGTTGGCTCCCTTACCCATTGAGTGAGGAATTCATCATTTACAAACTCCAAGAGTGGTGTGTTCTCGGCAGAGGGCTCTCTGGTTTCCCAGTCAACATGTGTGTTGAAGTCCCCCATAAGGATGCACACCCTGCCGTCCACTAGTTCACCCAGCAACTGGTATAGGTCCCTGTCCATCTCATTGAGTTGTCCAGGGGGTCTATAAAGCAGCAGGGTTCTGTATTTTGCAGTGCCTATTTCTAGGTCAACTCCAAGGAGCTCGTGGTTCGATGTGATGTTGCAGGTCATCGATTTGATGGAGTTCTTTACATACAACAGCACACCACCACCCCCTCTGTCCTCTCTATCTTTGTGGAAGAGTTGGTAGCCTGGAATCACGAATTCCCCTTCAAGATCTCTGTCTGAGGTTCTCAACCATGACTCCGTTATGGCCACCATCTCGGGTTCCTCTGTCGCAACGAGGGCCCGCAGTTCCAAAAACTTGTTTCGGATGGACCTGGCGTTGAACAATAGAACCTTCAGGGAACCCCCAACTGCAGGGCTCCCTATACTCTTCCGTTTCCCGGTTTGGTCATTGTCTTGGTAGTGCTGGGGATATCCTTCTTCAGGATCTCAGCGAATGTCTTCTCTGGGGTCACTCTAGCATAGCGACGAGGGCTCTCCTCCACGCTCGGTCGAGTGCTCCTGAGACATCGTCGGACGGCGTCTTCCATTAATTTGGAAAGCACTTCTTTCCCCTTTAGTGAGAGATGTGTGCCATCCCTCTGGTAGAGGTCGTCTCTACCAAAGAGTGAGGTGTAGGGGTCCACAAAGAACACCCCCTCGGCAGTACACAAATCAGCCAGGCGCTGATTTACTGCAATGTTCTTTGACAGAGCAGTCCCTAAAGGGCCTCTCCTTGGGAGCATGCCAACAACTACCCTTCTGCGGGTTTTTGACCCACAGTCGTTTACTGCACCGAGCACATCCGAGAGGACTCCTTCGGTCATGCCTACTCTACCATTTCTCAGGTAGATGTCATTACCACTCACCATGAGTGCAATGACAGCAGATCTGGACGTTTGGATCCTCTCAGCTTCCTTTCGGAGGTCAGCATTGCCACAACCTGGCAAACAATTCACCTTCACAGAAGTGTGCAGGCGATCTGCCATTAGGGGTTCCAGCCCTCGTGCCTGGGAATCACCTACAATGTGTATATCCACAGGCCTCTCCTTGGTAGGAGCACGAGATGCCTTGTGAGGAACCCGAGAGTGTTTTGAATTCCTGCCGGGCTCGTCACTTCCTCCAGGTTGCTTCTTCTTCGTCTTCTTTTCCTTCTTCATTTTCTTTTCCTTCTTATTTGATTCCTCACTTTCCTCTAATCCCTCCTCAACTGTCTTGGGTTTTTCTTCTTTCTCCATATTCCCCTCCTCTTTTCCATCACACTTTTCTGCAGTCTCTTTTCCTTCTGCAGTCTCTTCTCCCTCTTCATTGTTGCTGTTCTTCTTCTTGTTGTTCTTCTTCTTGTTGTTCTTTTTCTTGTACTTCTTCTTCTTCTTCTTTACCGCCGTGGTGGAGCTCTCCGGTGAAGAAGCTCCTTGGACTGCCTTGTCTCTCACATGGCAGTCACACCTCTGCGAGTCCATTCGGAGAACTTCCTCCTTTAGGGAGTTGTTCTCCTTCGTGAGCAGTGAGATGTGCTTCATCAACCTCTCCTCGAGTTTGCAAAAGTCGCAGACACTCGAGGAGTCTAGGTCGCTCGCACTCCTCCCGCTGAAGTCCTCACACCAGCGGTACACCTTGCATGTAGTACATGTAAATTTTCTTGCTGATGGACCAGTCATCTCGCTCTAATTCAATTTCAGACCAATAATATAAAAGAAAGGGTAGTGTGATTTGGTCTCGCATAAGTCTCATCCGCCTACTTCCAGAAGGTTTTCGGTCGTTCGGCCAACAGAAACCTTATGAGCCAAGCACACCAACCCTAAGGTCTCCCCTGGGTCGGACGGCCCCAATCGTGCCGCAGCTCCCAACTGAGCAGCACAAGAGTCCTAAGTAAATGGGACTCTGATTTTTCGACAGGGGTGCTTGAAGTGTAACCGTCGTCCTACTAATCCCTACTAATCCTCCATCCGCGGCCAAACTTAAAGCAAATAGTAAAACTAAATGTCCACGACTTAATCCGAGATCTTTTACTGGCCTGGCAGCCAGCGAGGCACGAAAGCTCTCTCACCAAAGAGCAGTCGAGCCTTTAGGCACATAAGAACGGTCACAGGGAGCTGGTCAGGCTTATTAATCTAAGAGAATACCTACGGGGGTCCTGAGGCATCTCCATTACTCGTACCCCACACGCCTGAGATCCCTTCAATCTCAGCCCTTTCGAAACCTGTGAGCGTTAAAAGGCGTTGTTTTAGGAGGTTCCAAAGCCTCCCTTCTCACACGGCATAAGGTAGCTGGTGAGGTCCTTAACAGTAAAAACTTATATCGAGAGTGATGAAGATTTTTTTTTGTTTTTTTTGTTAGGACAGTTGAAGAGCAGTTGTGAAACTTAATATTAACATGAAGATTTGACAACTCTTAGTCAGGATCCTAATAACGCTACCTTTCTGGCACGGGTAACCCAACTGGACTATATGTCCCCCAGCATAGCTAGCAAAATTCAAACAGATCACACAAGCTCTCTCACCGACGGCAAGGTGGTTGTCGAGAGAGAGAGAGAGAGAGAGAGAGAGAGAGAGAGGTGGGGGGGAAGATGGAAGTGTCGCCGGGAAGGAAAGAGTTATGTGTTTGTGTTTGTGCATCTGTGTATATTTTTATTCGTGTGATATACGGGTGTGTGTGTTTGTGTGGAAATGTGTGTGTGTGTCCGTCTGTGTACATAGTTTAGTTCAAGAATGTGTGTGTGTGTGTGTTTACATAGTTTAGCTCAAGGTTCAAGTATGTGTGTGTGTGTCCGTCTGTGTACATAGTTTAGTTTAAGAATGTGTGTGTGTGTGTGTGTGTGTTTACATAGTTTAGTTCAAGAATGTGTGTGTGTGTGTTTTTACATAGTTTAGTTCAAGGTTCAAGTGTGTGTGTGTGTGTGTGTGTGTGTGCGTGTGTGTTTACATAGTTTAGTTCAAGTGTGTGTGTAGATAGTTTAGTTCAAGTGTGTGTGTGTGTGTGTGTGTGTGTGTGTGTAGATAGCTTAGTTCAAGTATATGTGTGTTTCACCTGGTCTTGATCACGTCCTGGACACGTGCTCACCAACTGTTACCCTCCCGGAATGAGCTCAGAGCTCGTAGTGACCGATCTTGGAACCTTTTTCCACACACCGGAATAGCGAGGTCACAACTCCTCGACTTACGTACCTATTCTCTGCTAGGTGAACAGGGGTTACACATTTAAGGAAACAATCCCAAATTGTCTCCACACGACTGGGGATTCGAACCCAGGACCTCTCGGATGTGAGCCGAGCGCGCTAACCACTACACCACCGGGCTGTGTGTGTGTGTGTGTGTTCTCGCCCACCCTTTCAGTATACATAGGAAGAGTCTTACTTATCCTTGGACACATAATCTGGAACAAAATGTAAAGGAGGTATGTATGTGTAGATCATCTGTGTTGCTGCTTAGACTCACCTGTGATTTGATGCTGTTACAGATGATAATTAATGAAAGGGACACACACTCCAATTTTCGATCGTTTCTGCTCTGTGAACTATGATACACATTCGAACTATTTTTATTTTTATTTTTATTTTTGTCATAGAGTAATGTTCTTAATAGACTTTCGAACTATTTTTTTTTTTTTTTTTTTTTTTTTGTCATAGAGTCATGTTCTTAAAAGACATTCGAACTATTTTTTTTTTATTTTTTATTTTTGTCAGAGTCATGTTCTTAATAGACATTCGAACTATTTTTTTTTTTTTTTTTTTTTTTTTTTGTCATAGTCATGTTCTTAATTAACTATGGTACTACACAGAAATAACAACACACAACGAATATATTGTAACGCTAATACATGTGAAAATATAATACACGTGCAAATGTTAAAATATTCTTGTCTCAAAGCGGGAAAACTTTTTTTTTTTTTTTTCAAATATCATATTAATTTACCGTCATTTAAAATGTTCAATTGCGAGAAACTTATAATTACAGGTGCAGTTGTTTGGATGGCATGAGGAGGATGTGGTATGAGGGGAGGAGGGGAGGAGATGGGGAGGAGATGGGGAGGAGGGGAGGAGATGGGGAGGAGGGGAGGAGATGGGGAGGAGATGGGGAGGAGGGGAGGAGATGGGAGGAGGGGATGAGATAAGGGTGAGGGGAGGAGGGGAGGAGATGGGGAGGAGGGGAGGAGATGGGGAGGAGGGGAGGAGATGGAGATGAGATAAGGGTGAGGGGAGGAGATGTTGAGGGGAGGAGATGGGGGTGAGGGGAGGAAATGGGGATGATGGGAGAAGGGGTTGAGTTGGGGGTGAGGGGAAGTGAGGGTGAGGGGAGGTGGGGGTAAGGGGAAAAGGGACTGAAATGGAGATAAGGGGAGGAGAGGATGAAGTAAGGGTAAGGTGAAGAGAGGATGAGGTAGGGGTAAGGTGAAGAGGGAATAAGGTGAGGTAAGAGTAGGAGGAGGGGGATAAAAATAAGGGAATCAAGAATGAAGTGTCTGGGAAATAATAATAATAATAATAAAAAAAAACATGGAGTCAAGAGATACATACAAGAGATAAAATACAATGAAGGAGTAGTAACATGGAAGAAAACTTTTATCATAATACAGTATAGTAAAACCATCCATACTCATTTCTCCTCTAAAAATTTAATTACGAATATATATCCTCCACACAGAAAAAAAAAAAAAAAAAAAAAACATCCATACATATATATTTCTCCCAAAAAATTTAAGTACCAATATTTATCCTCCACACAGAAAAAAACAAAAAAAAAACATCCATACATATTTCTCCTAAAAACAAAATAATTACGAATATTTATCCTCCACACAGAAAAAATAAATAATAAATAAATAAAACATCCATACATATTTCTCCTAAAAAAAAAGAAATTATGAAAATTATTCCTCAACACAGAAAATGAACCACCAAGTCAAAACATCCATACACATAATTATTTCCTTTTAAAATAAATAATGGATGATACACAGTCAGAGTTTACTGTACATTATCCCACTCTTGCCTCCAGATACCAAACAGATCGGACCCAGACTGCCATTTACCTTAATGAGACGCTTTCTCCTTCCCCTTATATCCCTCTCTCTCTCTCTCTCTCTCTCTCTCTCCCTCCATCTTCATCCGTCCACATTATAACTAGCCAATGGGAAATGTTAGGGAGGGGAGGAAATAACGAAGAGAACACAACACGGCTATTGTAAGGTAGACCATTAGAGACGATAGCTGTGTGTGGGATGGTGACACTAGAGCCGAGTGGTATTGTGGTAGAGACTGTCTGTGTGTGTGTGTGTGTGTGTGTGTGTGTGTGTGTGTGTGTGTGTGTGTGTGTGTGTGTGTGTGTGTGTGTGTGTGTGTGTGTGTGTGTGTGTGTGTGTGTCATCCAGTACTCTGTCACGCATCTCTACTCAAGTACCTGTATAAATGTAAGTATTTTTTGGTACCATTAATAATATAACTATTTATAACTCGTTCTGAATATACATACATTGATTACATAGAGTCCTAGTTTAGTCCTCCTTCACAACTATAGCTCTATTGTTATATTGGTGAGAAAATTTATAGTGTAAGATTTTAATTTATAGTGTAAGGCTTTAATTTATAGTGTAAGGCTTTAATTTATAGTGTAAGGCTTTAGTTTATAGTGTAAGGCCTTAATTTATAGTGTAAGGCTTTAATTTATAGTGTAAGGCTTTAATTTATAGTGTAAGGCTTTAATTTATAGTGTAAGGCTTTAATTTATAGTGTAAGGCTTTAATTTATAGTGTAAGGCTTTAATTTATAGTGTAAGGCTTTAATTTATAGTGTAAGGCTTTAATTTATAGTGTAAGGCTTTAATTTATAGTGTAAGGCTTTAATTTATAGTGTAAGGCTTTAATTTATAGTGTAAGGCTTTAATTTATAGTGTAAGGCTTTAATTTATAGTGTAAGGCTTTAATTTATAGTGTAAGCCTTTAATTTATAGTGTAAGGTTTTAATTTATAGTGTAAGGCTTTAATTTATAGTGTAAGGCTTTAATTTATAGTGTAAGGCTTTAATTTATAGTGTAAGGCTTTAATTTATAGTGTAAGGCTTTAATTTATAGTGTAAGGCTTTAAATTATAGTGTAAGGCTCTAATTTATAGTGTAAGGCTTTAATTTATAGTGTAAGGCTTTCCCTAGGTTCCTCTCTCCTCCACCAGTAAGGAATGAAG
>JAWQEG010005831.1:22500-29822 GCA_033782935.1 Petrolisthes cinctipes | reverse complement strand
ACACACACACACCTATATGGAAGGAGCTACACACACACACACACACACACACACACACACACACACACACACACACACACACACAACACACACACCATCCCTCGACTGTCTCCTACCTCACACCTCGTCCAAGCCTATAACTCCCAAGACACCCTGTCCACATCAACACTTGTCCTTCCTATATACTTTTCCTCATTCCATACCTCCCCCCTCATTCAACCTCCCCCCCTCCCCTTCCTCTCAGTCTATGTCTTCCTCTCCACATAGCCAGCAGGACTCCACCCCTCCTCATCTCTCTCTCTCTCTCCCTCTCTCTCTCTCTCTCTCTCTCTCTCCACCTTGCCTACCCTTCCTCCTCCTCCTCCTCCCTCACGGCTGCTTTGCCCTGAGTTGAGGCGTAGCAAGAGTATCTCGCCGCTGACTGATAAAAAATGCATAAATGAGTCGGGAAGGCCAGGCTGGAGAAGGGGGGGGGGGCAGAGGGGAGGGAAGAAATTATGTATAAGAAGAAAGAAGCATATATTTTTGATAAGAAAGGGAGGGAAATGAAAGTTGGTAGGGGTCTGGATGGGGGGATGGGGATGGGAAGGAGATTGTGGAATTACCTGGAATGTATTAAATAATGAAAGGAAAAAGTGTATGATCTCTACTTTATATATAAGGGGAAAAAAATTGAATGGTGAACAGGGGTGTGGGGAGTGGGGGGGGGAAGGAGGAAGAAGGATGGACGACGAATCACAAGGAAGTTTCAAAGACGAGCTAATAGAAAAATAAAAAACAAATAAAAAAGGAATGAATAAAAAAGGAAAGAAAAAGTATATTTGAGACTCTCTTTGGAAGAAAAAATAAATAAAAGACGAAAATGTAAATAATAGACGAAAGAAAAAGTATATTACAGTCACCATGGACGAAAAAATAAATTATATAGACGAAAATGTAAATTAAAAAAACGAAAGAAAAAGAAATTGCAGCTTCTCTGGAAGAAAAAAATATATATGAAGTTGAAGGAGAGAGGGATGGAATGGGAGGATGGGATGGAAGGATGGGATGGAGGGAGGTGGAGGATGAGATGGAAGGATGGGATGGAGGGAGGTGGAGGGGTGAGATGGAGGGAGGAAGGAGGGATGGAATGGGTAGGAGTTGGATGGAGGGATGGATGAAGGGATAGGATGGAATGGGAAGATGAAGGGATGGGATGGAGGATGAAGGGATGGGATGAGATGGGAGGGAGGATGAAGGGATGGGATGGGATGGAAGAAGGAGGGATGGAATGGGTAGAAGGATGAAAGGGATGGGATGGGATGGAGGAAGGAGGGATGGAATGAAGAGATAGGAGGGAGGGAGTAGGAATCTCAGACGTCAACCAACCGTGACGTGGTGTCCTCCCCTGGGTGTTCCCTTGATGGTGGTGACGGTGAGAGAGATGAGTCTGGCAAGATGAGCCTAATTCTGTGATATTGGGACCCGAGATGAGCCTAATTCCCAGGTACTGGAGTGTGTGTGTGTTTAGGGGAGGGGGAATAATATTGTACTGGGAGGTAGATGGTCATTTATGATATTTGGAGGCACTTTTAGATTTATAATAATAATGATGATGACAATGATGATGATGATGATTAATATAATAATAATGATAATAATAATAATTATAATAATTATAATAATGTTAATGATAATGATATAATAATGATGGTGATAATAATAATAATCATAATGATAATAATAATATAATAATAATAATAATAATAATAATAATAATAATAATAATAATAATAATAGAAATGATAATAATAATGATAATATAATTCCTAATGTTTCACTATTATTATTGTTTTACTTTAATATCTCCAATACCAAGAGCTATGCAAAATTACTAAAACAGAAGTAGTGATAATTCAATCCGGAGATAAAGAATGGTCAAACAGTGTTTCTCTATCCTATCCTCCCTTCCCTTCCATCCACCCCTCTTATCTTTCCCCTTTCTTTCCCCATTCCCCCTACCCTCCCCTCCTACTCCATTCCCCTCCCATCCTACTTCATTCCCCTCCCCTCCTACTTTACCCCCCTCCCTTCCCTTCCATCCACCCCTCGTATCCTTCCCCATTTCCCTCCCTTCCTACAACATTCACCCCCCTCCCTTTCCTTCCCTTCACCTCTCCTACACTACCCTACTCACCTCCCCTCCCTTTCCTTCCCTTCACCTCTCCTACACTACCCTACTCACCTCCCCTCCCTTTCCTTCCCTTCACCTCTCCTACACTACCCTACTCACCTCCCCTCCCCTCACTTTCCCTCCCCCTCTCTTAGCGCTCCCCATTCCCCTCCCATCCTTTCACCCTTCCTTCCCTGCTTCATTCCCCACAGCTCCCCTCCTTTCACTCCCCTGCACCACTCTACATTCCCCTCACCTTTCATCTAACCTACTCCACTCCATTCCCCTCCCTCCCTTCCCCTTACCTCCAATTCCACTCCCCACCACTCCCTCCACTCCTTCCCCTTACCTTCAGCTCCACTCCCTACCACTCACCACCACTCACCACCACTCCCCTCCACTCCTTCCCCCTTACCTCCAGCTCCACTCCCTACCACTCCCCTCCACTCACCACCACTCACCACCACTCCCCTCCACTCACCACCACTCACCACCACTCCCCTCCACTCCCCTCCACTCCTTCCCCTTACCTCCAGCTCCACTCCCTACCACTCCCCTCCACTCTTCCCCCCTCCTCTATACTCCCCTCCACTCCTTCCCCTCCACTCCCCACCACACCACTCCACTCCCCTTCTCACCACTCCCCTCCACTCCTTCCCCTCTCCTCTATACTCCACTCGGCTCCCCTCACTCAACTCAACCTTAACTTGTCCAATCCTGAGTCAACACTGCAAGGGTTGGAGATGGTTACACAGAACCCTTCTCTCTCTCTCTCTCTCTCTCTCTCTCTCTCTCTCTCTCTCTCTCTCTCTCTCTCTCTCTGTGTGTGTGTGTGTGTGTGTGTGTGTGTGTGTTGCAGTCGTACTCCCTTCTCAAATGTGTGTGTGTGTGTGTGCCCCCCCCCTCCTTCCCATTTATTTCATCCCCCCACCCCCCCACCCCCCTCTGATTCCATTCCGTTCACCACCCCAGAAACATTATAGCCATTATTAACACCTTCTGAAAATTATGTTTCAATAAATAGAGAGAACGACTTCGGTACTGCCTGCTAAAAGAATACAGTCTCAACATTTGTACAGTCGTGGCCTTAAGGGGGAAGTTTTGTGTTGGTAATTCTGGAGCAACTGAATCCTCCAAACTATTCCAAGCAACCGAACACCATTATTTTTACCCCTATAGTCCTGTTTCTTTGCTACTTTGGTGGAATCAAGGGCACTCCCAATGTACCAAAAAAGAATTACCACCATAAATTGCTTCACTTTCGTTATTTATTAGCTTTATATTTCGTTATTTTCTTTATATTATTTCTCTGATCGAAACTAAAGCGAATCGTTTGGTACTTTTCCTCATTCGTATACAAATGTAAATCTTATTTTGCTTCAGTTTGACACAAAGTAAAAGTTATTTTGACGCTGTATTTTAATTAACTCCGTTTATTAATATTTTATCTTTGCATAAGGCGAATGATAAATAGTTCGTCTCAATATAACACAACCAAGGTATCGATTATTTAGAAACGGTTACCAAATACAGACGGACCAAGTTACGATAATATTATGCAAACTTGGGGATGTCTCATTTAATATTAAAGTTCCTCCAGCCCACTCACTCTCTCACTCACTCACTCTCTCTGCCTTTGCTCACTCACTTATTCACTCCCTCCTCATTCAGAATCGCTCTCTCATTCCATCGTATTTTGAGTTCCTTTCGCTTCACACTGGATTAATTTAACTCTAGCTCTGCCTTGCTTTATTTTTATTCTCTCGTTCCTCGTTCCCATTCGTAAGCTTACTCTAAAGTATTGTAAGTCACTTGATGCCTCACAGTGAATTTACCCTCTGCTCTGACAGGTGTGCAATACTTATCAACACTCACTCACTCTTCACTCACTCACTCTTCACTCACTCACTCTTCACTCACTTAGTCTCCTATTCATTTATCATTCAGGTCCCAGGGGGTAGGGGGTATTCTAGTTTTGACACATTAGAGGGCTTTGATTCTCCAAAGTATGCCCCCCCCCAAAAAAAAAAAAAAAAAAAAAAATACAGGATCAGATCAACAAAAAATATTGGTGGCCTCCTTCTTGGAATTGATTATTGGAGGGAATACAGTTTCTCCATATTTACCAACACTGTATTATCCCTAAGGCCCAACTACCCAAACCCAAACTCATACTATCATCTGTCGTGGATCAGTGGTAAGAGCTTCGACAACGAGATGCCGTCGATAAGGTGTGTAGGGGTTCGATTTCTGGCCACGTTGGATGGAAGGATGGATGTCTTGTGCTGTGTCAGACGTTGTTGTTCCTCCTGCTTTGTATAGGGGAGAAGTCACTATAGAGGTGTGCAGATAAAACTCGTATGATTGTAATGGAATAGCTGGGTTATTCAATCAGAGTTTGCATTCATATTCTCATTACTGATTCACTTATATTTTCTTGCTCACAACTCTCCGTCCATCGCTACACACACTCTGCTTACCTAACCCACACTCTTTCCTTACCTACCCACACTCCCCGTACCTACCCACACTCTCCCTCAGCCACTCACTCTCCCCTCAGCCACTAACTCTCCCCTCATCCACTCACACTCTCCCCTCATCCACTCACACTCCCATCATCCACTCACACACTCCCCTCATCCACTCACACTCCCCTCATCCACTCACACTCTCCCCTCATCCACTCACACTCTCCCCTCATCCACTCACACTCTCCCTCATCCACTCACACTCCCATCATCCACTCACACTCTCCCATCATCCACTCACACACTCACTCTCTTCCTGCTCCCCTCACTTACACACATCCCTGCTAGTCTTAATTCGAGGCAGTCCTTCTCTTTGATGTGAGTCAGTCAGTCGCCCTCTCTCTCTCTCTCTCTCTCTCTCTCTCTCTCTCTCTCTCTCTCTCTCTCTCTCTCTCATTCCTGTGGTCACTTATGCACCCCGTTTTCCCTTTCTTCTGTCTCTCTCTCTCTCTGTCTCTTTTGCTGTCTGTCTCAAGCCTCTACATTTTGATTTTGTCTATATTTGCCTCTGAAATTTTTAATATTGCCAACAGTACAGTGTGTGTGAGAGAGAGAGAGAGAGAGAGAGAGAGAGAGAGAGAGAGAGAGAGAGAGAGAGAGAGAGAGAGAAATGGTTAGTGTTGTCATGTATGTATAGGTATAAACCGGACTGATTTGTTTTGAATTAAGGTGATCAGGAATATGGTCATGTAAGGAAGTTGCATCCTACTCGATCTTTTTACCACCACTACCACCACCACCACTACTACCATAATCACTACTCATCCCCACCACTCCCACTACCATTTCACTCACCTACTCCCCCCACCCCATCCCTCCTGCCAACACCACTTCTCCCCCACCACTACTATCAAAACCACTACTTCCATCTACACCACCACAAATACCACCACCACTACCATTATCACTACTCCTCCCACCACTACCATCACAAAATCACTACTCCCACCTCTACCACCACCACCAAAACCACAACTACCACTCCCACCACCACCACTATTTTCAAAACCACTAATATCCCACCACCACCACCACCACCACCACCACCATCACCATATTTCATTTAACTTATATATTCCTTCCTATATTTCCATTCTCTCATTTCTGAATCTGAGTGTGGCAAATTTCCATTCGTCGACCGTCTTCAAACATTTGCATATTTTACCTCGAGAATTTAGTACAGACGCAGTTATCGTTTCCCTAAATATCCTTAATCATGCGAGCCGAATAATGCAGCGTTTTGGGAGCCGAGGGTGGCAAAGCTCTCTCCCTGTGTTGTTATTTAGGGTCTCTCTACATCAGGGCCTAGGTGTAGTGGGTGGCAAGAGAGAGAGAGAGAGAGAGAGAGAGAGAGAGAGAGAGAGAGAGAGAGAGAGAGAGAGATTAAGAGAGAGATTAAGAGAGAGAGAGAGAGAGAGAGAGAGAGAGAGAGAGAGAGAGAGAGAGAGAGAGAGAGAGAGAGATTAAGAGACAGAGAGAGAGAGAGATTAAGAGAGAGCGTGAGAGAGAGAGAGATTAAGAGAGAGAGGAGAAGGAGAGAGAGAGAGAGAGAGAGGTAGGGAAGGTACGATTGAGGGTTAGGTAGTGTGAGTGAAAGAGGGGGAGAAGGAGAATAAAGATAGGAATACTAGAAGTACAGTTTTCTCTCCTAGCCATACAAGAGTATCAGCCTATTCAATCCCAGACTATGGCGACATAAAAATTCGTTCTTTATCTGAACTACTAAATTATTAAATGACCTACAACCCTTAGTATACCCCCTAACCTAACCTAACCTAACCTAACCTAACCTAACCTAACCTAACCTAACCTAACCTAACCTAACTAACCTAATGACTTTCTTACCTTCAAAAGACTTATTAATGTATTGATAATATTTAGATATGAACTTGTGATGGACTAGTGATTTGTTCTAGTAGTTAGTAGCTAATTAGATCCATAGGACCATCTTAATAGAGGAAGTTTTGTGTTGGTAAATGTGGAGCAACTGAAATATTCTTCTTTGAAACTATTCCAAGCAACAGAACACTATTATTTTTTCCTCTTCTGGTCCTGTTCCTAGCATACTTTGGAGGAATCATACATGGCACTCCAATGTAACAAAAAAGAATAATTACCACCTTAAGTACCAACATGTCTGCTGCTGTTTGATTCCTTTGTATTCAGGTTCAGCCATACACGAGTAGGCGATATAGTAGATAGTTATAGTAGATAGATATAGTAGATAGATATAGTAGATAGACATAGTAGGTAGGAGTGTAGATAAACATAATAGGATAGACATAGTAGATAGATATAGTAGATAGTTATAGTAGTTAGACATAGTAGATAGACATTGTAGGATAGACATTGGAGGGTAGATATAGTAGCTAGATATAGTAGATAGACATAGTAGATAAATATAGTAGATAGATATAGTAGATAGATATAGTAGATAAGTATAGTAGATAGATATAGTAGATAGACATTGTAGGATAGACATTGGAGGGGTAGACATAGTAGCTAGATATAGATAGATAGATATAGTAGATAGGAGTGTAGATAGACAATACAAAGGGATAGATTAAAAATGTAGGGTTAAGTAGAAAGGTGAGAGGAACTGACATGAGCTGACTAAGGGAAGCAAGAGGAGAGAAGTTTAG
>JAWQEG010005831.1:0-15000 GCA_033782935.1 Petrolisthes cinctipes | reverse complement strand
ATGAGGTAGTTTGTTTCTAAATATAGTTTGGTGGAGTCATTATCTATTCAGTGTATGTGACTGTGTATTATATCCCTGAAAAGTATAGACGTAAGTAGTATACCTGGAGGCGAGTGTATTTAGAAACTAAACAGTATTATTATTAATATTCCCTTAAATTTTAAGTTAACACTATTTTAATATATTGATAATGGTTGGTTAGATTAGTGCAGTAGAATAAATATAGTGGCTTATTGTACTATAGAATATAATATAAGCAATTTTTGTAACATTTGGGGATACATTTTACTGTATGGTCAAGTGATATTTCAGCCATCATTATGCTTGTCACGTCTCATAAGCCATTGGCCTTAATGTCGCTTGACTATTTATCATAATTTGACATGTTTATGATAATTGGCTTAGTGTTGTCAATTATAAAAGTCTACAGAACTACGTCAAATTGTTTTTATGGGTAAAGAATTAAGGTAGGGTGAATGAATTAATTAATGAAACATAATACAGACTCTTGTGTGGTTCATCTTCAAACCTCACTTTTTTTTGTTCATGATAGGTTGATTCCTGTATGTATAATGTATGTTGATGTTTACTGGTTACCAATTGAGTACAACAGAAGAGGATATAGTATTTTGTCACCTACACAGTTCTGAGGTGCAGGAAGAAATAATGAAGCTCCACTCATCATATTTATTTGTTCAGTACCATTGAACTTTGTGGTAATTTATTAATGTTTGCGGAATAATTCGAAATGCTTCTGAATTTGGCATTTAATTAAGGGACCCTGTGATCGTGTTGTATTAGACCTGGTGGCTTTTGATTCCTCCTGACTATGCCGCGAATCAAACTCCTTCAATGTAGGTTTTGTTTCGTGGCAATGTTTGAAGGACTCACTAACCTCCAATAATCTCACTACATCATGGGGGTCCTTAATTAATGTTTGTATATAACATTCAGTTAATGGAATGCAAAAACGATTCGCCAAATTTGAATACCTGTGTTTTTAATAAGACTCACTTTAGAAATTAACACAACAAAAAGTATTGAAGCTTAACAATTATTTACAGTAAGACCCACTACCACTATGAAATATTTCTCTCTAATACCTATGAAACTGAGGCTCCCATTATGAAAAACTCCATTAGTAACTTAGGGTACGACTGGTTCATTGCCTTTTTGTCGAAACGTGGAAATGCCTGGTTTTTAAATTCCCGCCCTCCATGGCAGTCGAGAGAAACATTTCGATATGATGAAATTTTGATGACAGATTCAGTGATTGGTACAGACTTCATTGCCCTTCCGCGATTTTTACACGTGAACTTAGGTTATGAGGATTTGACTTCAATATACAGTATTGGACGTATGAATTTGACGTCTGGTTAATAAAGTTAGAGTGAAGCGGAGGATGAAAGAGATTTGAACCCTTACAAACAGAGGGAGAGTGAATCAAGCAGTCGAGCAAAATTGCTGTTACATCACAACCCACACTGTGAATGTTTGTTGGGTGTTGTTATATTTCGTTTCCAAGACCCAAACAGCACTCCGTCAAAGATCTGCGCATGGGCAATAAATAACCTACATGTGAGTGAATTTGTTATTGTGATGTAGGAAAATTATGTGTGTGTGTGTGTGTGTGTGTGTGTTTCAAATATGTAACCGCTTTTAGAGATAATTTAAATTCTCATGAAAATTGATAAGAAGATGAATTAAAAAAATAAATTATATACCAAACTAAAGAGATAGAGTAAGAGCGCATGACATATTTAAACTACAATTGTTAAAGGCAGCTGACCACGTACCAACCTCTCAACTTGAACCACGTGTCGGGGTAGGCGGAGTTTCTAAGTACCCCTGGCCAATCAGAATTCACCTTGCGATATGATGGGTGGAGCTTGATTTAAATCCCCCTCGCGTACTTTTCTATTCCTTTGACGTTTATAGTGTCAGTGAACGAATTGGTATTGCATGTTGGGTGGTGTTGTGTCGCGGTGTGCAGGCAGTGGTGTTCCTTCCTTACAGCGGGCCAGACACCATCATCAGCATCAGTCACAGCAGCAGCAGCCACAGCCATCATCATCCTCATCCTCCTCCTCGCCACAACAAACGCCCCAGCAGCAACCACAGCATCATCATCATCAACAGCAACAGCAACAACAGCAGCAGCAGCAACAACAGCAGCAGCAGCAGCAGCCGGAACCTCACCCTCATCCCCATCCTCATCCTTCAGTGCTCGACTATCGAAGGTCCTCCTCCAGACAGGTGTGTGTGTGTGTGTGTGTGTGTGTGTGTGTTTTGATTGAATGAACACGTAGCACTTATAATGCACACATGTTATTATAATTATTAATACACCTATTTGTGCACCTGGGTATTATTTACTTTGCGTCTGGTAATAGATATAATTTTGTTACGTTCGTAGTAGCCAGTTGGTTTCTTTCTTTGCACACGTTTAGTACGAAGCACATAAGTCACCAAATTTCGTCTGTTACACCCTACTGTTTACAGGTTTGGTCAGAATGGATTATGTTCTTACTCATGCCCTCCCATTTTTCTAACAGGTTTAGTGTTTGTCATAGTTCACATTATAATACCGTGATCTGGTCATAGATCACATTTGTCAAACTCTCTGGGTACTTAAATGTTAGGATCTGTGTCTTTTGCCACACACAGAGGATTATGTAAAAAACAATGTTACACTTATCTGTTACAATCACCATACCTAACGTTTGATTTTCTTTTGGACTATTCCTATCTGTACAATATACAATTACCTTTTTACACTTGCTGTTACACTTGCGTTTCGTGACGATCCACCGACAACCAATGTCGTAATGTTGCACCGTCCATACCCTTACATGTTTATTACATTGCAAATCTATAAACAAGCAGCTTTCACAGCACACGAAAAAAAAAAACATTGCACCTACTCACTCATGTATACTTCTGGCTCACTCGTTGATTATCACACCTGCCTGTCACTACACCTGCCTGTCACTACACCTGCCTGTCACTACACCTGCCTACCACCACACCTGTCTACCACCACACCTGTCTACCACCACACCTGCCTACCACCACACCTGTCTACCACCACACCTGTCTACCACCACACCTGTCTACCACCACGCCTGTCTACCACCACACCTGTCTACCACCACACCTGTCTACCACCACGCCTGTCTACCACCACACCTGTCTACCAACACACCTGCCTACCAACACACTTTCCTACCACCACCTTTACCACCAAACCTTCCTACCACTACCTTTACCATCACACCTGCCTACCCCCACACCTGCAAAAATCATCATACACTTACCTACACCAGTCTGCCACCACACCTTCCTACCACCACATTTTCCACCACATCTGCACCAGCACCATACATACACTTACACACACCAGCACAACTATCCACCACACCTGCATACCACCACATTTCCCACCACCACCAGCACACCTCCCATAACCACCACACCTCCCACCACCAGCACAAGCACCTTACACTTACACACACCAGCAGTTTTCAGGCCAATATTGCCAATGCCACGTGAGCCCCCATAACGATAGGATGGAAATTAGGAATGTAAATTTTAGCAGTCGTTTATGGAGGAAGAGAGACCGTTATCACTGAAGGGGTGGGGATTGCATTTTGACATAAAGGGTAGTCAACGCCGAAAATATCATAGAATCCTATATTGCCTTGTGATAGCCTTAATTTTTACTTTTGCTCTGTAGGGGTATTTTTCGTGCTCGGCTTCCATGCATTGTACTCAGTAACGTGTAGTTTTTTTTATCTTGACGTTTCTTATTAAAATATATCAGTAATGTCTACGTATGTACAGTCACGATTAAAAGTCCTCTTGTGGTGAATGAAAGAGAACCAACCATATGAGTGAATCTTAAGAACCAATATTACAGACACCATGGGCTATAGTTTCACATTATTTCTGGAGGTCGTTTCATTGGAAGGTGTTGACAGGACAAATGAACGACCTCCAGAAAATGGTGTCTGTAGTATTGGTTCTTAAGATTCACTCATATGGTTGGTTCTCTTTCATTCACCACAAGAGGACTTTTAATCGTGACTGTACATACTGGAAACACGTAAAAGATAAATGAAGCGAGTGTTCCGATCAAAATGAATTGTTAGAGTGGCATTCATTCAGGTGTGAGTGAGTGATTTAAATTCGTTATGGGTGTGGGTTGTGTGTGTGTGTGTGTGTGTGTGTGTGTGTGTGTGTGTGTGTGTGTGTGTGTGTGTGTGTGTGTGTGTGTGAGTGTGTGTGTGTGTGCGTGTGCGTGTGTGTGTGTGTACATGCATATATATTTGCATAGTATGTATTTAAAACTGTATACGAATGCATGCACGTATATTTGCATGTATGTGCAGGTGACGGCAAAAGTCCTGTGGCCATATCTACCAAGTTATTAACCACAGTATTGGACCATAAGCTTCACAAACCCGTAAAATGAATCACCATCAGATAAGTTTTTCAATATGCCTACAGGATATTGTAATTTTACATGGGTGTGGGTGTTTGTTCAAAAAGTAACTTGTATATTATAATTCTTCACTAAGCGCTGGGTTTGGCTAGAGGGCATTTACCATATCACTGTTGCCAGAAAAAATTGTACACTTTACCACTCAAATCAACAGCTCACCTGGACAGACCCACAACATATTCAATAGTGATTATCAGTTGTTTTGGTTAAATGACACAAGTACCATTTAACTCGTAATCATAAATTTACTGTCTTCTCCATCATCGGTTTCTTGCATCGTTGATTTTGGTAGTGAAAGAATATCGCTTCTCATAAGATATTTACACAACCAGAATCTAAACTAATTCTTGTACAGCCACAGTCAAATATCCACCGACACTTTCCTTCCATCGTAGTAAATATCTTGGTAATAAAGAACAACACGTGTATGATTTTGCAGCACCTCATAATAGTAATGGAGGGGGTTGAGTTGACATAAGGTGTTGTATGATTATATTTTTTTATTGTGGCTGTACATAAGGGTGAAAGAATGGCGTCTCTTTTAAGATATATACACACAATCAGAACCCATACTACTACTACTTGTACTTAGGGCTGAAATAATAGAGGCTCTTTTAAGGTATTTACACAACAACCAGAACCTATAATAACACTTATATATACTAAGGGTTTGAAAGAATGGCGTCTCTTTTAAGATATATAGACAACCAGACTCTAAAATACTACTACTTGTACTAAGTTAGGGTTGGAATCTTCTTAGGCTGAAGGTGGTGCTGGTTGGGTTGGAGTATGGTTTAATGGGGTGTGGGATTAGGGGACATTGCTTGGGGGGGGGGGGTACTGGGGGGGTGGTGCGGGAATAGGGGGACAGGCTTGGGGTGGGTAGAAAGCCTGTCCTCTATTCCCACCCACCCCCAAAGCCTGTCCCTCTACTCCCGCACCCCCCAAAGCCTGTCCCACTACTCCCGCACCCCCCAAAACCCCCCGCACCACCCTAAACCCTCCCAAGCCTGTCCCCCTATTCCCACACACCCCGCTTAATGGTGAGGTTCTCTTGCTGGTGAACTGGAGGGCTAATGACTTCTCCAAACTGTGCCACGAAACAGATCCCTTACAACAGTAGCATTGAGGTGTTCTGTTTCCTGGCGTAGTGTGGAGAAATTAGAAGCCTCCAATTCACCAACTAGACAGGCTAGAGACTCGGACCCTTACAAGGAGAGAGTATAGTGTTGGTATATCTGGAGTAACTGATTCCTCCAAACTATTCTAAGCAACAACAGACCACCAACCAACCATTATATTTGTTCCTTTGGTCCTGTTTCCTGACATGCTTTGGAGGAATCAAGGCACTCCAATGTACCAAAAGTGTATTCCCCCCTCCCCCCCCCCCCTCTTAAGGGACCCTGTAATGTAGTATGAAAATTGGAGGTAAATGAGTCCCTCAAATATTGCCACGAAACACACACACACACACCTATATGCAAGGTAAATATAGTTTCTATGTAGCTATATTTACCTTGCCTATATGGAAGGAGCCTGTTTGTTTCGTGGCATGATCAGAAGGAATCAGAAGCCTCCAAATATCTCACTGCATCACGGGGCCCCTTAATTAAGAGGAGGATACAGTGTTGGTAAATCCGGAGCAAACTATTCCTCCAAACTATACCAAGCAACAGGCCACCATTATGTTTGTTCCTCTGGTTCTGTTTTCTGGCATACTTTGGAGGAATCAAGGCGCTCCAATGTACCAAAAGTATACTCTCCCCTTAAGTAATGTGTACAAGGCCGGTACTGTAAGACGCTTGGCTGGGTTATTAAGAGTTGACGAGGGCCGATCATAGGTAACTTCACTTCTCCCCTTCACTTTATTAATGGTTTCCCTGCCTGTCTGTATATACTCCTTCCTTGTCCTCCTGGCCTTTCCCTTTACCATTTTCTGCTTTACTTTTGTTCTGCTTTTATTTTATTTCCTTCTTTTTTCTTTCCTTATTCATTTTCCTTTCCTTTATTTTTCCTCCATTAGTTTTTCTTTCCTTCCTTCTTTTTTCATTTCCCTATTATTTTTCCTTTCCTTTATTTTTCCTCCATTATTTTTTCTTTCCTTCCTTCTTTTTTCTTGCCTACCTTCTTTTCCTTTACTTCCTTCCTTTTCCTTTCCTTCCTTCCTTTTCCTTTCCTTCCTTCTTTCCCTTTACTTCCTTCCTTTTCCTTTCCTTCCTTCTTTTTCCTTTCCTTTCCTTAACCTTTCCTCCTTTAATATTTAGTACTTTATGTCGCTCTTATTCTGCTTTTCCTTTTCGTCAATTATCTCTCCTGCTTTATTCTCCCTTATTTTCCTTCCCTGTCTTTGTTTTCTTACTTTACCATGTGCTTTTATTCTGCTTTTCCTTTTTCCCTCTATTTCGTTTTTCCTTGCTTTACTTCTCGTTCTTTACCATTTCTACTTTATCTTTCCTTCTTTACCTTTCCTGCTTTACCATTTCGCTTTTATTCTGCCTTTCCTTTTCCTCTTTCTGTCGTTTTTCCTTGCCTTACTTTTCCTGATTGGTCTTACTTTTCACCCCCCCCTTCTTTATTTCCCATTACCCCAACACCCCCACCTTTTACCCCAACACCCCCACCTTTTACCCCAACAACCCCACCTTTTACCCCAACACCCCCACCTTTTACCCCAACACCCCCACCTTTTACCCCAACGCCTCCTATCCCTTTACCCCAACAACCCCACCTTTTACTTCCCAACACCCCTACCTTTTACCCAACACCCCCACCTTTTACCCAACACCCCCCCCTTTTACCCAACACCCCCCCCTTTTACCCCAACGCCTCCTATCCCTTTACCCCAACAACCCCACTTTTTACCCCAACACCCCCACCTTTTACCCCAACACCACCCCCACCTTTTACCCCAACACCACCCCCACCTTTTACCCCAAAAACACCCCCACCTTTTACCCCAACAACACCCCCACCTTTTACCCCCCAACAACCCCACCTTTTACCCCCCAACACCCCCACCTTTTACCCCCCAACACCCCCACCTTTTACCCCCCAACACCCCCACCTTTTACCCCCCAACACCCCCACCTTTTACCCCCCAACACCCCCACCTTTTACCCCCCAACAACCCCACCTTTTACCCCCCAACACCACCCCCACTTTTTACCCCCCAACACCCCCACCTTTTACCCCCCAACACCCCCACCTTTTACCCCCCAACACCCCCACCTTTTACCCCAACACCCCCACCTTTTACCCCCCAACAACCCCACCTTTTACCCCCCAACAACCCCACCTTTTACCCCCCAACACCCCCACCTTTTACCCTAACACCCCCTCCTTTTACCCCAACACTCCCACCTTTTACCCCCCAACACCACCCCCACCTTTTACCCCCCAACACCCAATTGATCTCTCATAAACCCTCCTTTTGAACCAGATCTTAACAGCTTTATAGTTAATTAATACAGTTGTGTTTTTAATTGAGTGATGTGTTTATAAATGAAGTTATGTATGTATAAATCATGTTTTTTGTATGGCTGCTTGATTTCATTAATATTTCAACGCATTCAAAATATGTTAATTGTGAGAATATCATTGTTAGCGAGGTAAAAAAAAAAATATATACTTTTCCCCGGGGATGGATTAACAACAAAAGACAATTTGTTTACTTTCGTCGGTGTTATTGGTGGGATTAATTGCTTGTGTGGTGGACGCTCCGAAATTCTGCCGCCAGTCATTTTTAACCGAGACTTTTTTCAGGAGTTAGCTTTGTATGATGCGGTGGTGGGAGGGATTAAGTGGGACCAAACTCTATCTTTCACACGTATATACAGACAGACACATGCATAAACACATACACATATATAGACAGATGCATGCATAAACACACTCACACATATACACATATACAGACACATGCATAAACACACACACACACACAAACACATGCATAAACACACATACACATATAAAGACACACACACACACACACACACACACACACACACACACACACACACACACACACACACACACACACACACACACACACACACACACACACACACACACACACACACACACACACACACGCACACACACTAAACAGTATGCTCTGCACAGTAGTATCACACATTGTTAAACTGATATGAAGGCTGGAGTTGCAGGTACAGTCACAACCAATAATATTTATCCATATTGCAGTACCTCATGTCAATTCTTAACAGCTTCTCCCTGTTCGTTAGCTGGGGAAACTTTCCAATAAGTAGATTACAGAGCTGCTTCTTCTTAAATGGAAGCAGCTACTCACTACTCAAAACAATAACATCGTAATTTATGAGAACGTGAAAACATTAATCAGCAAATTGTGTGAGTTACTATTTGTGTATTGAACCGACTGTACTGGTACCGTCCATACCACTGAAATACAAACGTAGTGATTGATATCTTTCTGTCCGATAATTACTTTTTTTTTTTTAATGAATCACACTTAAGGTGGTAATTCGTTTTGGGTACATTGGAGTGCCAAGATTCCTCCAAAGTATGCCAGGAAACAGAATCAGAAGAGTAAAGATAATGGTGTTCTGTTGCTTGGAATAGTTTGGAGGATTCAGTTGCTCCAGAATTACCAACACAAAACTTCCCCCTTAACTCATGGTCAACGATACACTACAAGCAGAGTTGGAATAGTCTCGTTATTTATCAGATAATTTCACTATATTTCACTAAATTCTATGGACAGGTTCATCATACTTTGTAATTAATGTGACAGACGAGCTTCCATTAAACACACACTCATTCAATCACAGTACATTTTTCAGTACCCAAAGCTACGATACTTTTCTCAACAATCACAGTTCATTTTTCAGCACCCAAAGCTACCATACTTTTCTCAACAATCACAGTACATTTTTCAGCACCCAAAACTACGATATTTTTCTCAACAATCACAGTTCATTTTTCAGCACCAAAGCTACGATACTTTTCTCAACAATCACAGTACATTTTTCAGCACCAAAGCTACGATACTTTTCTCAACAATCACAGTTCATTTTTCAGCACCAAAGCTACGATACTTTTCTCATCAATCACAGTTCATTTTTCAGCACCCAAAGCTACCATACTTTTCTCAACAATCACAGTTCATTTTTCAGCACCCAAAACTACGATACTTTTCTCAACAATCACAGTACATTTTTCAGCACCAAAGCTACCATACTTTTCTCAACAATCACAGTGACAGATGGCGTGAATATACAGCAGCTTGGCTCAGAATGCCTCGTGTTAGGAGTGGCATAACGCATCGTGCCGCCTGTATATAGTAAGGGTGCCATGATTTTTTTTTATGGTCTGTAGCTCATTTTCACTTCACACCTCACTGCCTCTCTCACTTCATGACATACTATTAACCTTTCAACTCCTTTTTGCACTCTGTCCCTTCTCTCTCACACACCTCACACGTCTGACTTCACACACACACACACACACACACACACACACACACACACACACACACACACACACACACACACACACACACACACACACACACACACACACACACACCTCACACCTCACACCTCTGACTTCACACACACACCTCTGACTACACACACACACACACACACACACACACACACACACACACACACACACACACACACCTCATTTCTCCCACTTCATACACTACATTTCTCACACTTCATCTCTCCTCTCACACTTCACTTGCTCCTTGCCAACATGCACCTGTTTTAAACCTCTCTCTCTCTCTCCCTCTCGTCCCCTCCTCCCCACCTGCTTTTTCTTTTAACCTCGCATCTCGCAAAATATAGCAGAGTCGACGCTTTCATGGATATTGCCAGTGTTGAAATGCTGTATTCTCGTTCCCGGGTCCTGCCTCGCTCCAACCTGATTTGAAAATTGGATCCAGTGTCGACTTGAATTGCATGTTTAGGGATACTTTAGCTGATTATGTGTCATTTAAAAGTCTTCAGTATTGGTGGGGTGTTTTTATTTTTTTTCTCCACACGCATTCCCAAACGTACAACAAAGCCAGGTGATACATACAGAATATACGAATCTTATAAGCGTACGAGTAATCATATCTCATACAGAATATACGAACTTTATAAGCGTACGAGTAATCACACCTCATACAACAAACAAACAACAAAGACGCACACATACACCCACACACCAACGGAAAGATACAAACAAAATAAAAACAAACACACACACACACACACACCCTGGCACCAACACCTTACCTACACCCTAACTACACCATTATTATTACAGCACTACCATCTTGTACATGCACCAACGAACGCACACAAACAAATAACACACATACACCCACACACCAACGGAAACACACAAACATACAACACACATTTACACCCACACACCAACGAAAACACACAACCAACAAACACACATACAAACACCCACCCACCAACGGAAACACACAAACAAACAAACAACAAACATTTACACCCACAGACCAACTGAAACACACAACCAACAAACACACATACAAACACCCACACACCATCGGAAACACACAAACAAAATAAAAAAAAAAAACACACACACAAACACTTTACCCTCTCCTCTCCACTCTAAAACACAATCATTATCATCACCATCAACACTTACTTTGTGCATACACCAACGAAAACACACACAAACAAAATAATATAGCAAACAAACAAACAAACACACACACACACACACACACACACACACACACACACACACATACCATCACACACCACCAACAGACACCTTACCCTCTCCTCTCTCCCCTCTTAACTACACTATCATCATCATCACCATCACCATCACCATCATCATCATCTCGTGCCAGGTGCTAGGAGGTGGCTGGGTGGGTGGGGTGTTGCGTTGCTTGCTCTAACGGGTCCGGCTTCATATCCTTAAAAGCACTTCCAATCGTGCACTTACTTCATGCAAATTAATTTCCTTGGCAAGTGGGTGTCAGCTCATAACTCGGGCGAGGGTGCAGGCCGGTCGCTTCCCCCCTTGTCTTGTTTATGTTGAAGGTAGTCTGGCTCTAATGACTAGCCTTGCCTACCTACCTACCTACCTACCCACCCACACCACTCACTCACACTCACCTACCCACCTGCCTACCTACCTACCTACCTATCCACCTACCTACCTACCACCACTCACCTACCTACCCACTCACCTACTTACCTACCCACCCACCTACCTACCTACCTACCTACCTACCTACCTACCTACCTACCTACCTACCCGGGTGCCAGCCAGGCTAGTTGGGTTGGGTATTAGTAGTAGTAGGTGTTGTTGTTGTTGTCTGTGTAGCTCTCGTGTGTTGGCTGGGTGGAAGGGTGGTGTGTGTGTGTGTGTGTGTGTGTGTGTGTGTGTGTGTGTGTGTGTGTGTGTGTGTGTGTGTGTGTGTGTGTGTAGAGGCCTGGTTTGAATGTATGTTATATGCTTGTGTGTGTGTGTGTGTGTGTGTGTGTGTGTGTGTGTGTGTGTGTGTGTGTGTTGATTAAATGGATGTAGCTCAAGAATCTGCAATAATTTTCTTTTTCTTTTTTAGTTTTTTCTCTTTTTTTAACGTGTTCTCTTACCAACAATTCTGTAAGGCACATCTCGCGTGTTGTGATATTCCCTTTCTTCCTCAGTCTCTGTTGGTGATCTCAAATGTCCTCTCTCTTGTACTCACTATATCCTTTTCTCAGTGTTTCCTCTTATATTTTTGTTCTATCTTTAAATTTTGTCTTCTTCCTACAAATGATATGCTTCATAGTGATTTAATTCTAGTTTAAAAAAAAATATTGTTAATTAATTTCACTTTATTACTATTAATGTTTTTCATATCATATAATTATACCATATTATTATATACTATTGATTTTATACAACTTACTTACATCATTAATTAAGGGAATAGTATAATTTTGATAGACTGGAGTGCCTTGATTCCTCCAAAATATACCAGGAAACAGACCCGGATGAAAAAAAAATAATGGTATCCCGTTGCCTGGAATAATTTGGAGGAATCACTTGCTCCAGATTTACCACACCAAAACAATGTGCTATAATACCCACTTAATATATTTTCACTTTCCCTTCCTGCAGTATTGTCCAAGAGAAATCATACAGTCACCGATGAATTCACAGGACGTGCCAGAATTATTAACCATCTTTTTAATTCTTGCTCCAATTTTTTTTTTTTTTTTTTTTTTTACAATTCCCGCTCCTATTTTTTTTTTTTTTTTTTTTTTTTTTTTTTTTTTGTAACGTTCTGGAGTAAAAGCTTCGCCAACCATTATTTTTCTCCTCTCCCTCCGTCCGATTTGCGAAAGATTTGTAGTTTCGCTTCCTGTTAATGGAGGTAATTGTAGCCGGACTCAAGCAAAGAAGTGTTCTTTTATTTATATATTCTAATGGCTCTAATTTTTTTTCCCTTGCTATACGAGACGAGGAGAAAGATTTAACACTGTAAAAATGATAATGATAATATGTGTGTGTGTAGTAAGCTTCCACTGCCCAGAGTATGCTAATGAAAAAAAAAAATTATGCTAATATTTTTAACAACTAATTTATCCTAAAACATGAAAGCATAATAAGTCCCACGAAAAAAAACAACAAAAAAACAAGAAACAAAAGAATATAAAGATACCGAACCAGTCTGAAATAAATGACAAAAGAAAAGAAAAAAAAATGACACACTGGAAGAAATATGCACAAAGAAAAATGTGAATCTTCTCCACGAGCGAAAAAAGTCACGATCACTTCCAGTTAATTACGAGCCAAACTTTCACAAGAAAAAAAAAAAAAAAAAAAAAAAATGCGGGGAAGATTTTTTTTTTTTTTTTTTCGAAAGCGGCTCCAAAAGTCGCCTAACTTTGAGGGCGAGCGGGAAGAGGCGGCGCGGAGTATTAGCAAAGATATAACAACATTTTCCTTATTTATGTCTGACGTTGATTTTTGTGGTGAAGATGATGGTGAAGGAGGAGGAGGAGGTGAGGATGGTGAAGATAAGGGGATGTGGATGGAGGTGTGGATGGGTGGGGATAGGGTGATGTGGATGGGGGTGTGGATGGGGTGTGTGGATGGGTGGGGATAGGGGGATGTGGATGGGTGGGGATAGGGTGGATGTGGATGAGGGTGTGGATGGGTGGGGATAGGGTGATGTGGATGGGAGTGTGAAGGAAGAGGTGAGGGATGAGGGTGGATGAGGGATGATTGGGATTTGAAGAGGAGAGGGATGAAGATGGATGACAGGATGGCTAGGATTTGAAGGAAGTGGTGAAGGATGAGGTTGGATGGCTGGTTGTGGATGGGGAAGGTGTGAGATGAGAGTGGATGAGTGGAGAGGGGGGGGACAGCTGGGGATGTGAAGGAGGGAGGTGTGGGATGAGAGTGAATGAGTGGGAGGGGGGAGGCTGGGAGTGTGGAGGGAGTGGTTGGGATTGGAATGTGTGTGTGTGTGTGTGTGTGTGTGTGTGTGTGTGTGTGTGTGTGTGTGTGTGTGTGTGTGTGTGTGTGTGTGTGTGTGTGTGTGTGTGTGTATTCTGCTCCACCTTAAGCAAGAGGACTGTGAGAGTAGGGAGTATTAATTTTACCATATTGTCATCAGTACTTACTTTCTTAAATGCTTCATACCCTTGAATAAGCCTTCCATCTTTCTGTTTTTCTATATCTTGTCTGTCTCTTATATCCACTCAGTTTGTCATTTTTTTCTTTGCCTTTCTCACTAAATCTCAACTTTTTTCTCGAACTCTATTCTCTTTTATGTTTTGTATGGATTTCCTCTTCGTGCCTCCATCCATCCTTCTCTCCATTTTTTCTCATTTTATATCATGTGTTCCTTTACCAATATCCTTGTCCATATATCCCTGATGCTACTACTATCCCTGTCCATATGTCCCTATTTTCTATCACTATCCATGTGTCCCTGTGTCCCTGATGCTACTACTATCCCTGTCCATATGTCCCTATTTTCTATCACTATCCATGTGTCCCTGTGTCCCTGATGCTACTACTATCCCTGTCCATATGTCCCTATTTTCTATCACTATCCATGTGTCCCTGTGTCCCTGATGCTAATACTATCCCTGTCCATATGTCCCTATTTCTGTATCCCTATCCATGTGTCCCTGTTTCCCTGATGTTACTACTATCCCAATCCATTATGTCCTTGTTCTTACTGTATATCCTATATCCCTGTTTACATGTCCCTGAATCCCTTCCTATTACTGTGTCCAATTTCCTGTTTTTACATGTCCCTGATAATCCTACCATCCTTGTCTGTGTCATGGTTCCTATATCCCTTCCTATTTCTGTGTCCCCTTATCCTGTTCCCTGTATTCCTGTCCATATGTCCCTGATGCTCCTACTACTACTACTACTACTACTACTACTACTACTACTACTACTACTACTACTACTACTACTACTACTACTACTACTACTACTACTACTACTACTACTACTAC
>JAWQEG010005830.1:0-35793 GCA_033782935.1 Petrolisthes cinctipes | reverse complement strand
TAGATACAAATAGACAGATATACATTATAGTGAGATAGATATAAACTGATCGAAAGAGAAAGAAAAAAAAATCAAAGATGAGGAACTCGTTGTTATTGACTTTCCTCCTCTCCTCTTCGACCTTCACCTTGGCCACATCACAAGAAACACACCCTCAGGTAAACCTCTTAATCTCTTTTCTCTCCCCTCCGAGTAACGTGATCTGAAAAAATAAAGAAAATAATTATGTCCGTAGCTACGAGATATGATTAACTCTTTAACGACGGAACATTTTCATTTTGCTCTTCGTTATATAATGCATCGTCTGGTGTTAGTCCAAGTGTATTATCCTCGGACTAAACCCAGACAATTTTAATGTATATTTCGCTAGAATTTTAAACCGTGTTGTCAGAAAGATAATTCAAAGAAGTCATCTGATGTACAGCCGGCAGCATAAATTCGGGTCCATCTCATGTACCATTTAAGGAGAGGGTATACTTTTGGTACATTGGAGCGTCTTGATTCCTCCAAAGTATGCCAGAAAACAGAACCAGAGGAACACAAATAATGGTGGCCTGTTGCTTGGAATAGTTTGGAGGAATAATTTGCTCCGGATTTACCAACACTGTATCCTCCCCTTAATGCTAATATGACTATAGATAGTTGTATTTTGAACTAGTTTCTATTCAAATAACACATGTAATTTACCATATGAAAAGTGTATATGACATTTTCGTATTCAAATTGTGCTCCAACATCCCGATAGGTGGAAATGAAGCGAACTTATGCTGCCGACTGTACTTGCATGACGTGAACGAACTGGGAGGAGACTGATTCCTCCAAACTGTCACAAACCATAATGTTCTCTCTTGTATACTGCGATATTGATTGTTTCATGGCATAGTCTGGAGGAATCAGTGCACACCTCCAATTTACCGATAACAGAACAGATGACCTAAATAAAATATACCTTTCTAAAATAACACAAGGATAATATGACTGAAGTTTGTAAGAATACACAGCGATACTATGATCTCTGAAAATCTTAAATACCGTTTTTATATGTAATTTCTTTGCTGATCGCGTTATTGTGTATCGATGTGTGTCACTGAGTGTGTGTGTGTGTGTGTGTGTGTGTGTATATTTGTTCCTGTAGGTCTGTATTTGTGTTATTGTTTGTTTGGTGTTTACGTTGTGTGTGTTAAGTGTGCGTACGTGTATATGTGTGATAGGAATAATGTTATGTTTGTGGTTGTGTGTGATATTATTATTATGTATGTACTGTATTGTTATTTACATTTCCAACAGGTGTCGTGTGAGGAGGGTAGTGGTGGAGGGAGATGTGTGGCGGTGGAGGAGGGAGGTAAAGGGTGTCTGTCCCTCCCTTACACCTGTCCTAAGCAACACACCTGCTGCGCGAAAGGTGAGTGAGAGAGAGAGAGAGAGAGAGAGAGAGAGAGAGAGAGAGAGGAGAGAGAGAGGAGAGGAGATGAGAGGAGAGGAGAGATGAGAGAGAGAGAGAGAGAGAGAGAGAGAGAGAGAGAGAGAGAGAGAGAGAGGAGAGAGAGAGAGAGAGAGAGAGAGAGAGAGAGAGAGAGAGAGGAGAGAGAGAGAGAGAGAGAGAGAGAGAGAGAGAGAGAGAGAGAGTGTGTGTGTGTATTTATGTGTGACACTAGTGGTTAAGCAGACTGGTCACATTTTGCTTAATGGAAAATCTTTACCTGTAGAGTGACATTTATATCCCGAAATGGTTTAATAACAAAGCTAACTTAACGTTCTTGTATTGTGGAAAAGGAAATCTTAGGTTGAGATCCCATTTTGAGTTCTAGAATCTTTACCTGATATTCAAATGTTAGGTTCAGGGAGGCTGACCCAATCCAGGCTAGGTCAGGGTAGCAATCTATGGGTAGGTTACGTGAAGTTGAGTAAGACTATAATAATGAAGATTGTTGTGTGGGTCTATACTGCATTATCAAAAGAAAACAAACACATTTTACCACTGTTGTACACCCGCTCTCCTCCCAAGCCGTGATGAAGGAATCGTTGCCCACTGTGAAGAGACAATGTAACACGAAGAAGAATAGCAAATGTTTTAAGAAGGGCGGCCAATGCATGACCCGACGCAACGCAAGGAGAAACTGCCAAACTAAGAGTGTCCCGAGATTCTGTAGGGGTCCCCGGTGCACCTGTTGTGTCGGTAAGAAGAAGAAGAAGAAAAGGTGCAAGACGAAGAAGAAGGGCTTGTGTTTTAGGAAGGGAGGCAAGTGTATGACCAAAGAACAGGCTCAGTGGGACTGTCATACCACCGTTCTACCAGGACTGTGTGGGCACGAGAGCTGCGCCTGCTGTCTACCAGGTATAATGAAAGAGAGAGAGAGAGAGAGAGAGAGAGAGAGAGAGAGAGAGAGAGAGAGGAGAGAGAGAGAGAGAGAGAGAGAGAGAGAGAGAGAGAGAGAGAGAGAGAGAGGGAGAGAGAGAGAGGGAGAGATGTATAACTCTATCTCACTAGCAGCATCCTTTGTAACACTAGTTGCTGCGGATACTTTCAGAAATGAGAGAATATGTGATTCTTCACACCCAAACTAGTTTTTGAATGCATATGTATATAGAATATTTGTTTATCAGAATCACATATTTGAAAGTATCAGCAGCAACTCGTCTTTCACCCTGTAATTTCTCCTTCCTTCATCCTTCATTCTCGATTAAATTTCACTTTAAAGGAAGTAGTTCATGTTGCCATCAGTATCTTCAATACACACAAATACACACATTCTATACACACGAACGAGGAAATGAGGGTTTGAAGGGGAATAATGTGGAGATGGTAGGGGGATAGATTGAGACCAGAGTAGGCAAAGAGTGATGAAATATGGCTGGGAAGTCTTGGCGAAGGTGAGAGAGGAAAGATGAGGCGAAAATGGAGGGAGAGGGAGCAATGAGGGGAGGAAGAAGTGATGAGGCGAGGGGAGGCGAAGAGAGAAGTGATGAGGCGAGGGAAGGCGAAGAGAAGGAGTGAAATGAATGAAGATAGATAGGAAAGGGTGATGTGATTCCAAGGGTGGGGGAAGGATGAGAGGAATGCGATAAAGGAAAGAGGGAGGGTAAACCTGTAACACACACACACATACACACACACACATACACACACACACACACACACACACACACACACACACACATACACACACACACACACACACACACACACACACACACACTACAGCTCGTGATGGATCGCTGCAACACCCTAAAGTTTACGTATATTATTATACGTGTTTTTCTCCCTGTGTATTTCTGTGTACTCCACATATTATATTCACAATGGTACATGTGTTCCTCGTAAAGTATACGTTTCCCGTACTTAATTAAATACAAACAGGTGTTGAACGTGTCGTCCAAATGTTGTGGATACGAGTTGAATTCTCCCAAATCCTTCAGACTGTGTCACGATACAAAGACTTCCTCAAAATGCATGCTGTTTTGTGGCACTGTGTGGAGGTACCAATAGAAAGCCTTCTAAATGTGGAAGATATGTCCTACTAAACCATGGTTGCTATAATATTATTCCTAATCTCAATGCAGCGCCAGGTGTTATAGTGTTATCTTTTGCTGTGTGTGTGTGTGTGTGTGTGTGTCTGCTGCAGGTGGCGATACGTTGTGGGTGATACTGTAGTTGATGGTTGTGGTGGTGTATTTATTATATATATATATATATATATATATATATATATATGAGAGTTGTTGCTGTTGTTGTTGTTGTAGTTCCCCAGACTGTCTGGCCGAGCAGTCCCGAGTCTGGTTGACCGAAGCCGCGCAGATGCTCGGACCCCCAAATGGAAGTTAGGGTGATAGTGAGATTTGTTTCTTCGAAGGCAACAGACGAGGGGACTGCTGGCTCATGGGTGTGTATCCCCGGGCAAACAAGCCCACCGTCTGTAGTCTTCCTTGTTGTGCCACCCAATCGGGCGATCTCGTCGGCTGCCCAGAAGGAATGAGAAATAGTTAGAGAGACAGACAGAACAGGACAGGGTGTGGTAGAGGATGCCAAATTTCTCATTTCTGGATAGAACCAGCCCTCACCAGTGTGTTGCTGGGTAGTTGAGAAGTGTGCTGGGTGGTTTTGCATCAACACATCCTCCCTCACCAGTGTGTGCTGGGTAGTTTACATCAACACATCTTCCCCCAGCCTACATGGTTGCTATCCTTGCTCTTACAGCCGGGTACTTATTTACTGCTAGGTGAACAGGGACATAGGGGGCTGGGAAAGTTGTCCAACAATTCCACTGACCCAGGAATTGAGCCCAGGATCTCTAGCGTGCTGAGAGAGTTTGCTAACCGTTATACCTTCAGCCCCCCCGTTTGTAGTAGATGGTAGTGGTTATGGTGTTGTAGCTATGGTTATGGTGTTGTTGTTGTTGTTGTTCGAGGCTATGATAGGGTTATTGGTATTTCCGTCGTTGTTGTTGATGATGATGATGGTTGTTGTTGTTGTTGTTTTGTAGTTGTTTTTGTTGTGGAATCGTGTTCATTGCTGGTGGTAATTGTATTTGCAATAATAATTTTTACTGTTGTTGTTCTAACTTAAAGTTGTTGTAGTTGTTGTTGTTTTCGATGGGGATACACTTGAGAGGAATTTTTAAATAGGAGAAGAAAAAACTAAAGCCGTTTCTAATTTGTCTATTCAGTACTTTAATAATTAAGGGAGTAACCTCGTGTCGACGCACTGCATTGAGGTCTACTTATTCCTCCCAAAATATTCTACCAAACAGAACCCATACCCGTATATACTGAGGTACTCTATAGTCTGTTTCCTGGCATACTATTGAGCCACTGTTTTATTTTTGTGTGGGAGGGGGGGATAAGGAACAACACCGTATGAGTAGGCGCCTTTTTTCGTTGCTGCTGTTCCTCCTCATTCGGTGCTGTTCCTCGTCCATTCTGTCAAGCAAATGCGCTGTTCCTCATTCTGGTCATTTGGTGTTGAAATGGGATACAGCTTCCACTCGAGAAATATCAGCAAAAGTCTCTCGTGAGTTGAGTTGAAGGTCAGTATATATCTTCCTAGCTGTAGAGTTCTTTAGACAGTTTACATAATAGAAACACCACATAACGTTACTGACAACGTTTCGCTACTGTTAATTTCTTTGGCTTCGAAAAGCTTCCAGTAGCGAAAAGAGTTAGTTGTTTGTCCTCCTCACTTGATGTTTACTCTTTGATATCTACCCTCTGACTCAGATACACCAACCCCCGACATACCCCCACCATCTCCACAAGCAACCTCTGCGAAGCCCCCACCGATGACGACGACCCCCATGCCAGTGTGTGTGTGTGGGCTGGCCAATGCCGACCGGATCGTGGGCGGCGAGGAGGTGATGCCAGCACACAAGTACCCGTGGATTGTGGGGCTGCTGTTTCCGGGAAGGAGTACGTATCAGTGCGCTGGCAGCATCATCAACAACATGTATGTCGTCACAGCCGCACACTGCGTCCACCAAAGTACAGAACCTTTCGACCCCATACAGCCATCGGATGTCATGGTAGTCATCGCAGACCACGACCAGTATTCCAACACCGATGATATCCCAGGCGTGACCATGATACTTGACGTCACGGAAATAACTATCCAACCGAGCTATGATTTCTTTGGTGTGGAAAACGACATAGCTCTCCTGAAGCTTTCGGAATCATTAAGTTTTGATAATAAGGCCGTGCGACCCGTCTGCCTCCCACGTAACTCCAACGATATGTACGAGGGAGCGACGGCCACAGCGGCGGGATGGGGCAATACTGTAGAGGACGCCTCGGTCCAGCCAGCCATAATTATGGAGGTCAATGTCACCATCTTGGAACCCGACTGCCGGGGGATGCGTATTGCAGGCTTTGACATCACCGAGAACATGATTTGTGCCGGCGAGGATGAAGGAGGACGTGACGCGTGTGATGGAGACTCGGGGGGGCCCCTGACTGTGACGCAGGATGGCAGATATATCTTGGTGGGGTTGTCCGCCTTTGGTGATGGGTGTGCAAGGCCAAACATACCAGGAGTGTATACCAGAGTAAACAAATACCTTGACTTTATAGAACAGACAGCTGGTGGGGCCATGTTCTGTGACTATAATCCATTTGACTCTTAAACATTATTATGGCGCGTTATGTTACAGCATCTAAAGCCGAAAGCGGACAGCAAATCTCATGTGGCTTCTGTACTACTTTTGAAGTTTCCATCTGAATATTTATGCAATCCAAATACTGTAACAAAACGCGTATTTAATAACAAATAAGATTTTCTCAGTACCTCAGTGGAAAACAGCTAGACTGGAACAGCTTATCTTGTTATACTATATTAACTTGAGGGTGATAATACACCTTCATGTAATCTTCTTTTCGCCTCTGCACTTAAGGTGGTAATTCTTTTTTGGTACATTGGAGTGCCTTGATTCCTCCAAAGTATGCTAGGAAACAGGACCAGAAGGACAAAAATTATGGTGTTATGTTGTTTGGAATAGTTTGGAGGATTCAGTTGCTCCAGAATTACCAACATAAAATTTCCCCCTTAGCCCTCTAGTTCTGACCAATGCATACTCACTCGTTCATCGCACCCAATATACTTCTCCCTTAAGGGGAAAAAAAATCAATAATATTTTGAAGTGTGGTTTTCATGCAAGGGATTTTTTATTTAATGGATATGTTACATGTTAAGGTCCCTGTGATGAAATATTAAAATATTAAATTAAGTGTTTTTAGAAGATTACCCCATTAAGTTCCCTGTGCTCGTGTATGATAATTGGAGGCTTCTGATTCCTCCTGACCATGCCACGAAACAAGCTCCTTCCATATAGGTGGTGTTTCGAGGCAATATTTGAAGGACTCGTTTATCTCTAATTTTCTGACTACAACACAGGGTCCCTTAATTAAATCCAGGGCTGACACGGCGATAATGACGTGAATATAGTTATAATTATGGACTAGAGTATTCAATTATTACTATCTATATTAATATGTGCACAGTAAAACACATAATTATTCAATGGACAATCTCTCTGACTTAACTTTATCACTTCTGGCGGTCATAATAATTTTAGTCATTCTGAATAGTGATAATATTGTTGCTAGTTTAAATATACCATAAAGTACAACTTAACACCTAAAAAAAATTATTGCAATTTTATTATAGTTACTCCCTTGTATAACGTTTTCTCTGACAAAACCCTTACTAAAAACTAAATTTTAAGGGTAACCTATAAAATTTCTTGGTATTTATGTATTTAAGATGGTTATTATAATTTTAGGAGGTATTAGTAGAGAAGTACTGTGTTCTCGGCTAGGGCCGCGCAGTGTTACCACATCCGGCTAGGTCCCAGGAATTTGCCCCGGTCACTTTATGATAATTTACACCGGTTATATCCCTATTGTTTGCCTAGGTTAGGTCCCGGTAGTTTGCCCAGGTTAGATCCCGATAGTCTGCTGTGGTCTAGGTTAGATTAGGTCACGTCAGGTTAGGTCAGACTAATTTCCAAAACGAGGCATCTGCGAGAGAAACACCATAGATGAAAAGTATTTTAGAATGGTCCAAAAGAGTGGGTAATGATACTAAAATATACAATATAGTGAACTCAGCACTTCTCTACTTTTACCT
Source organism: Petrolisthes cinctipes (assembly GCA_033782935.1). Classification (NCBI taxonomy): domain Eukaryota; kingdom Metazoa; phylum Arthropoda; class Malacostraca; order Decapoda; family Porcellanidae; genus Petrolisthes; species Petrolisthes cinctipes. The sequence continues at coordinate 28,178 of JAWQEG010005830.1, read as the reverse complement.
TTTAGGGCAGTAGTTTATTAGAAAAAAGAAATAACCTATGTTGTATCTATCAATATTATTATGCTTACGTCTATTCTTTCACCCTCAGCACATTTTAGAACCATATATTATTCTCTCAATAAATATCTGCTTATCTTTATATCTCATTTTAGAACCATCTATTATTCTCTCGATAAATATCTACTTAGCTTTATATCTCATGTGCTTAGCTTTATATATAACTCATTTTAGAACCATCTATTATTCTCTCTATAGATATCTGCTTAGCTTTATAACTCATTCCTTTTATGGGATATTTGAGGGCTACTAATTCCACCAAATTCTATATGCCAAGAAACAGACGACGATATGTAACTAATAGGGGATGTGTTTGGTGGCATAGTTTGGAGGAATCACAGACCTTCCAATTCACCAACAAGAAAATCTCCACTTAAGGGGGTGCGGAAGTAGGACACAGGCTTGGGGGGGGGGGACTGGGGGGGGGGGAGGTGCGGGAATAGGGGGACAGGCTTAGGGTGTGTAGAAAGCCTGTAACCTATTCCCGCACCCCCCTAATCCCCCCCCCCCTGCAAGCCTGTCCCTCTATTCCCGCACCCCCTTAATATTGTGGTAGCCTAAATTGTAGTTTGTAAGGACCCTGTGATCGTGTATGAAAAGTGGAGGCTTCTGATTCCTCCTGACCGTGCCACGAAACAAGATCATTCCATATTGTTGGTGTTTCCTGGCAATACTTGAAGGACTGATTTATCTTCAATTTTCTGACTACATCACAGGGTCAGATAATTTATTTATAATTATTATTATTATTGGCGTGTAAACATACTGCATCATGATATTATCTATTATTAATTAAGCTTTATTATTTAGCGTATAGAACCCATAGAAAGTCATAGTGCTTTCTAGGGTTCCTTTGCATAATAATAATAACAATTCCCGCTCATAATTAATTAACTTTTATAGGGAAACGGTTATATAATATTATGTATATATATATATTACTGTACACCCTATATCCCTTCCTTACAGAAAAAGGTAAATATTATATAGGAAAGAAAATATATGCAAAGTACTATAATTATCAGGAATAATATAAAGAGTAAATAAAAGACTCGGTGATCTCGTTTGATATATTTACTTTGTTAAAAAATTATTTACATAAACCTGTACAAACCTATGTACACAATAATTAATAATAATAATAATAATAATAATAATAATAATAAAAAAAAAAAAAAAAACACATCTTCACATCTGATGGTGGCGAATTGGAAGGTCTCTGATTCCTCCTAACTATGCCAGGTAACAGACGTCCTCATTGGTAATGTACATACTATTGGGGGATCTGTTGTTTCGTGGCACAGTTTGGAGGAATCACATGCCTTCCAATTCACCAAAAAGACAACCTCACCTTGATTAATGTCTGTGTAACGCGTGACATTTTCATTTATTTATGTATTTATTTGTTTTTATTTATTTATGTATTGGAGTTACAGTCATTGGAGAGTTGAAGAGCATAATAATAAATATTTGTTTATCTACATTATTTTGCTTTTGATATCTGACTTCTTGCTTGCTTGAGGGGGTATTTTACTTTTGGCCAATTGGAGCATCTATATTCCTCCAAAATCTACATGTATGCCGCCAAGAAACAGGACAAGGTGAGAGAAAATAATGCTTTCCTCGTGTTGCTTGGAATAGTTTGGAGGAATCAGTTGCTCCAGCTTTACCAACACTGCAATACCCCCTTAATTAAGCACTCCTGGTGGTAATAAAAACACGTGTGTATTTTTTCACCAGCATGTAATAGTTACCGAAAAGAAAAAAAAAAGAGATATTTCACTTTACTTCACTTCATTTCACTTCACTTCATTTCATTTCACTTCACTTCACTTCACATTGTTGACTACCCGACGTTGGTTTGTAATGTCTATCTATAACACCTTTACACTTCTCTGGGTAATGGTTATGCATGAAACTCCTGAATCCATCACTTAATATTGTAAAGTAGTTAATAGATACTTTTATCAACTTTACTTCCTTTCTTCCTTTCTCTTCTGTTTGTGTAGTGGTGTTTTTGCATGTATGTTTGTATTAAGGGGAGATTCTCTTGTTGGTGAATTGGTAGGCTACTAATTTCTCTTAAATATACCAGAATACAGACGTCCCCAGTGGTACGAATAGGGGATCTGTTTCGTGGCACACTTTCGAGTAATCAGAGGCCTTCAAAATCACCAACAAAATAATCCATCTCCCCTTAAGGACCCCTGTGATGTAGTCATGCAGAAACTTGGAGGTTAGTGAGTCCTTCAAACGTAGCCACGAAACACCACCTACATTGAAAGAGCTTGTTTCGTGACATAATCATGAGGAATCTGAAGCCATCAATTAAGACTCTATACTCGATCACAGGGTTCCTCAAGACCACACAGGTACCACTTTGTTTGGACCGCATAATTTTAAGGTGTGTGTGTGTTTGTGTTTGTGTTTATGTGTGTGTGTGTGTGTGTGTGTGTGTGTGTGTGTGTGTGTGTGTGTGTGTGTGTGTGTGTGTGTGTGTGTGTGTGTGTGTGTGTGTGTGTGTGTGTGTTATAATTATTTATATCTTTATATGTTTTTCTCTCTATTGGTCATTATAAGTTAGAGATGTTTTAAATGGAGATTCTCATGTGGTCAGATTGAAAAGGCTTGTGATTCCTCCCAAACTACAGTATACCATGCAACCGATTCTCTGCACAGGTGTTATTAGCAGTGAGGTCGTCTGTTTCCTGGCATAGTTTGTAGGAATCTGTAGTCCTCCAATTCACCAACAAGAGTGTCTTCCCTTATTAAGAAAGCTTATGTATACTTTGCAACGGATACCAGGTTACAGATAATAATAATAATAATAATAATAATAATGGGGAGAGCAGAGAGTGAGGTGTTTCTGTTTAGTTCACCCTTCAATAATTGTAACTCGATACCCGTTGAAAACATAACAAGCCTTCATAATGCATCTCTTGTTTACATTTTAGTCGTGCTGTGTGGATGGATGGATGGATGGATGGAGGGATGCTTGGTTTTCCCGCCATTTCTTGAATTTATGGACGGAGTAATATTAACACAATGCAGAATATAACAGAAGCAATTTAATGTAAACTTTTCGTCCATCTGATCTTTTCTTCAGGAATAATAGGGATACTTTTCTCTACAATTGTCTTTCCTCCATTAATATTGATACAGCCACAGCTTCTTTGTATATGGTTTTTGTTTACATTAGGCCAGACAGATTGACTGATCGACACACCTTCCGAAGTCTGTGTATTAAAATTTCCACTGGATATCCATGTACAGTCACGAGTTATAATCAGTACCCAGGTCTGCTTCGAGTAGCCTGATGGAATATTCAAAAGGGCTTCATCAAGTATATATATGAAACAGGATAAGTGTTGTAAGTGGTATACTGGCATGTTCGAATTACGATTAGATTATTCGAAACTTCAACAAGATCCTGGATACTTTATTATGGCTCGTGGCTGTACAGAAACCTATATAAATTACAGTATAGTGTAGTAATTTATTGATGACATTATATAGACTGCAGGCCTTGATATACAGAACAAAACAAGTCATGGTAGAAGAATTGATGATGATGATGATGATGATGATGACTGGTACAATTCTGGACACGATTATTAAGGGACCCTGTGATGTAGTTCGAAAGGTTGTAATAAATGAGTCCTTCATATGCTGCCACGAAACATCACCTGTATTGAAGGAGCTTGTTTCGTGGTATAGTAGGTAGAATCAGAAGCCTCCAATCCTCATACCCGATTACAGGGTCCTTAAGGGAGAAGTACAGTGTTGGTAAATGTGGAGCAAAGTATTCCTCCAAACTATTCCATGCAACAGAACACCATTATTTTTATCAACCTGGTCCTGTTTCTTGGCATTCTATGGAGGAATCAAGGCACTCCAATTTACCAAAAGTATACTATCCCCTTAAACAGACACACCACCAGCAAGGGACAATGGCAGGGGGAGATACTGTTATAATCTTAATTTTTGGTGGTAAAGTGGATGGCTACTGAATCCTCCAAACTATGGCTTGAAACAAATCTTCTATTAGTAATATTATGGTCGTATAATTTTTACATGTATACAGTAGTTTGGAGGAATTAGTAGCCAACATGAGATTCTCCCTTTAGGTTTGTACTGTGGGGAAATAATATTGTTCGAGAGTTATAAGTCAGTCTCTTAATCAAGGAGGCAGGACAATGTTGGAAAATCTTGTACAGCTAATTACTCCAAACCATTCTAAACAACAGGCTATCATTATTTTTGTTAACCTGGTCCTGTTTCCTGGCATATATACTTTGGGGCCAGCTAGGAATCAAGGCGCTCTAATGTACCAAACGTGTATCATTACCACCTTAAAATCTGTCTGGGTAAGATGACACAAACCGACCCAGGTAGTCTTTCTTACTTGTCGTCAATAACTTTGTCATGTTCTGTTCTCGAGCGTAGAGTAGGACGCAACACTACAACACACCATCTCGTTATATTAATTTTATTTACCTTATTTATGCTCGTGATGTATTGTTTAGGCTTCATTTGTCAGGAGATGTACTATTGGCTACAGAAATTCGTAAATACGCTGTTGTTTTCGAGGGTTTACAACATATAGAAAATTTAAGCCTACGTAACTGCAAGACAACATTATTATTACGTTTGCTGTTTTACTATATATATCACCGAGTCACCTGGCAGACCATTCATTGCAGTACTTCCAGAATAATAACCTCTATCCATACAGCCTATGTAAGAATTTCTGTGGCCAACCGGACAGTCGATCAAAACACTATATAAGGCCGGTGGGGTTCGATAATATCCTATATAAACAATCACTGTAGCTCGCGTTGTTCCGGCCGCTTTTTTTTTCACAAACAGTCAGTCGTCATCAGAGGTGTCAGAATTATCACGTCAGAAGTGGACCCATAGTTTTTTAAGCGATGGTTCCATATAACACACGTACAGTAAAGCCATCATTACGGTCATCATTGTCATTGCAGTTTAGACTATAATTGCTTCCCCCCCCCCTATCGTAATTATATAGGGTTCCACGTTAACAAGACGACATTCACGGCGACTATGCACTTCCTAAAGCCGTATTCGCAGTCCAGACCCGAAGGATATTGAATGGATAATTAATGTATACGTAAGTCAGGAGGAATCACAAGCCACCAGGTCTTATACACGATCACAGGATCTCTTAACCACACCATTTACACATTATATCCCCTTCAGCCGCGGCCCTTGAAATGTTTTTGCAGCCCTGCCTGATCACGAGCAACTACTAGGAATACGGCCTTTTTATAACGCTTATAGTCGCCGGAGTCGCTGTGTGTGTGTAGGTGTGTGTACAGTCACCTTCGTTTCTACATCTGCACTTCATCCCGATAGAAAGTTAAGGGGTAATTCACTCTTGTTATATTAGAGCAACTTGATTCCTCCAAAGTATGCCAGGAAACAAACAGGACCAGATTAAGGGGGAAGTTTTGTGTTCGTAATTCTGGAGGAACTGAATCCACCAAATTATTCCAAGCAACAGAACACCATTATTTTTGCACGTCTGGTCCTGTTTCCTAGCATACTTTGGAGGAATCAAGACACTCCAATGTACCAAAAAAGAATTACCACCTTAACGAATCTATATTATAATGGTGACCTGTTGCTGGGAATAGTTTTGAGGAATCAGTTTACTCCAGATTTACCAACAGGAATTACTGGAACACTCTCTAGACTGGTTTGTGAGATGTGTGTGTGTAGATATAATATTATGTGTTTATTGAGGGGAGAATCTCTTGATGGTAAATTGGGAGGCGTATACTGAATCATCCAACCTATGTAATGAAACGGATCCCTTATTAGTTAGTAACATTGAGGTGATTTATTTCATGGCATTGTTTGGAGGATTCAGTAGCTCTTCAATTTAACCAAAAGATGTTCTTCCCTTTATTAATCAAGTAACTGTGAGAGGCAGCAGCACTTAAGGGGGGAAGTTTTGTGTAGGTAAATCTGGAGCAACTGAATCCTCCAAACTATTCCAAGCAACAGAACACCATTATTTTTGCTCATCTGGTCCTGTTTCCTAGCACACTTTGGAGGAATCAAGGCACTCCAATGTACCAAAAAAGAATTACCACCTTATGGCTTCGTCTATACACTGTCTGTGAGATGTGGCTTTCTGTATTATTGATGTCTTTGTTTACAGTTGTTTGTTAGATGTGGTAGTGTCTTTGTTTACAGTAGTTTGTTAGATGTGGCACCTGTGTGTTTGTTTACAGCTGTTTGTTAGATGTGGCACCTGTGTGTTTGTTTACAGCTGTTTGTTAGATGTGGCACCTGTGTGTTTGTTTACAGCTGTTTGTTAGATGTGGCAGTGTCGTTGTTTACAGCTGTTTGTTAGATGTGGCACCTGTGTGTTTGTTTACAGCTGTTTGTTAGATGTGGCAGTGTCGTTGTTTACAGCTGTTTGTTAGATGTGGCACCTGTGTGTTTGTTTACAGCTGTTTGTTAGATGTGGCAGTGTCGTTGTTTACAGTAGTTTGTTAGATGTGACAGTGTCGTTGTTTACAGTTGTTTCTTATATGTGACAGATATATTCGAAATGTCTCACCTGTGTATTTGTTTACAGAGGTTAGTTTACTTGTTTGTGAAGCGTGTTGACTCAGTATTTTTTCTATATTGAGGAAGGTGATGACAGTTGTGTATGTGTAGAGAGATTGTTCCTGGGTTGTGAATGTGAATGTGTTATGTATGTATACAGAGTGCCTGGATTGTGCATGTATAGTGTTTTTCTGAGTGTGTGTATGTATGGGTTGTGTATACGTGTATATGTATAAGCTGTGTATGTAAAATTGTGCCTGAAATGTGTATGTGTAGGGTGTTTTTGGGTTGACTGGATGTATGAGTTTGCTTGGTGGGATACAAGCCTTTCAGAATGTCACATCAGCGAGTTATAATACAGTACTTCGACTACAGAACACAGACGAGGAACTTCAACTGTATTGTAAATTGGACTTATGTGTGGTGTGTGTGTGTGTGTGTGTGTGTGTGTGTGTGTGTGTGTGTGTGTGTGTGTGTGTGTGTGTGTGTGTGTGTGTGTGTGTGGAAAAGACAGGAATTATTTTTCACACCCTTCACTCGTGAGTTTGAACTTTCTCTCTTACTGATTGTAACTATACACAACTGGAGTCAGAAGGTCGTATATATTGTTATTATTGCATTTGTTGGTCAGTAAAATATTGTACGTGTCTTTATTATATCCTCTGGTTGACTGGAAAATTGATCACACAGATGACGTGAACACCGACTTTCTAAATCATAATAATTTCCAATCATATTATTTTGACCTTCACGATGATGGCTGTCAATATTTTCCTAACTATAATAGAAATAGATCTCATTGGGTGATGGGTGGGTTCCTTGTTCGTAATCGTTGAGTGGCGAGCCATTACAATATTAACTGTTGAATTGTATCGTCAGTCGAGAAAATAATGAAAGTAAGAGACAATCGCAAGTGGTTTCATCTAACTCGGTGTCTCTTGGCTCAGTTACTTTTTCTATTATTTTTCCCATTACATTTTAGTTTATTTTTCTGGCGCTGTTAGTTTTATATAAGTCTTACATTTCGTTCCGGGTGTGTGATGCCTTTAATTAAGCTTATTATTTATTGTGGTTGGAATACTCAAAACGTCCCCCCCGAAATTAACCCTTAGAGCAGGTAAGTATACAAATGGACCTACAAAATATTAAAGAATAATTGTTACAGTCTTGACCTTGCCTGCTTCTTGATAATAGTATGACATTATTATTAGATGTAATGACGACAAGTGGATATATTACCGAGACATGCAGAGGAGAGCCAGGCGGGTGACTTGTTAAGGGGATAATACACTTTGGGGTACATTGAAGTGCCTTGATTCCTCCAAAGTAAATGCCAGGAAACGGGACCATGGAGAAGGACAAAAATCATGGTGGCTAAGTTTTGCCTATAATAGTTTGTTTGGAGGAATCAGTTACTACAGCTTTACCAACACTGTTATGTCCCGTTTAGCTGTGGTGGTGGTTAATTCTGGATTTTGGTTTGGGGGCTTAATATATATCAGTTGTGGGGGAAATGGAAGGCTAACGATTCCTCCAAACTTTGCGAGGGGACAGACAGATTACCTCAGTGTACGAGAGTGAGATTTGTTGTTGTTGTTGTTGTTGTTTGGGGGAATCAGTAGCCCTAAAATTTGTCCACAATAGATGACCCCCTTTCAATTACTATCAAAATATATGGACATTCGTGTATTGATAAGAATGTTTCGGTACTTACATAATATAACGTCAGATGAACGTATAAAAAGGCTACGGCTTTCGTGAAAAAAACTATTGTGAACAAAATACATGTATCTCGGTATAACGGATTGTGGGTCATATAGTAATGCTTGAAATAAAGAACATTTGAACACAGTTAAGAGAACGTCATTGGAGGGCAGTAAAGATATGTTTTGTTATAAGAACGTTTGGACACTAAAAAGAACGTCGTCGGTAGAATCAACATTTATGCAATATTTATGTAAGTATTTGTGGTCGTTGTGTGGTGATGGATAAAAACATTTGGACACTGTAAAAAGAACGTCGGTAGAAACAGCATTTTATACAGTTAGTTATATATTGGTGGTGATGGATGATAAGGAGGAGGAGGAGGTGGTGGAGGTGGATGAGGAGGAGGAGGAGGAGGAGGTGGAGGTGGTGGATGAGGAGGAGGAGGAGGTGGAGGTGGAGGTGGTGGAGGTGGATGAGGAGGAGGAGGTGGTGGTGGATGAGGAGGAGGTGGAGGTGGATGAGGAGGAGGAGGAGGAGGAGGTGGTGGTGGATGAGGAGGAGGAGGAGGAGGAGGAGGAGGAGGTGGAGGAGGTGGTGGAGGTGGAGGTGGATGACAAGGCCCTGCAGGTTATCCCGTAAGTTTTTTAAGGTCGAAAGCCTCGCCCGGTTTGTGCTTGAGGAGGCCCATCTGTGTCATGGTCTTGATGAAGGCTGAGTGATCACTGAGCAGCTTGTGGGAGGTGACGTCTTTCTTCAGTTCCTCCATGTCACGCTTGAGTTTGGCGCGTCTGTTCTGGAACCACGTGATCACCTGTTGGCGGGAAAAAGTGTTAGGTATTGGCGAGGGAAAAGATTGTGAGGTGTTGGTAGATAAAGTAGAGTGAGGTGTTGGGAGGAAAAGAATCGTGAGGTGTTGGTAGATAAAGTAGGGTGAGGTGTTGGGAGGAAAATAATCGTGAGGTGTTGGTAGATAAAGTAGAGTGAGGTGTTGGGAGGAAAATAATCGTGAGGTGTTGGCAGATAATAAAGTATAGTGAGGTGTTGGGAGGAAAATAATCGTGAGGTGTTGGCAGATAATAAAGTAGAGTGAGGTGTTGGGAGGAAAATAATCGTGAGGTGTTGGCAGATAATAAAGTATAGTGAGGTGTTGGGAGGAAAATAATCGTGAGGTGTTGGTAGATAAAGTAGAGTGAGGTGTTGGGAGGAAAATAATCGTGAGGTGTTGGCAGATAATAAAGTATAGTGAGGTGTTGGGAGGAAAGTAATCGTGAGGTGTTGGCAGATAAAGTATAGTGAGGTATTGGAAGGAAAAAATAGTGAAGCATTGGTGGGCAGTCTTATCTAAGCTTATAATACAGTATAAAAAAAAAATTAGTAGTTCTTAACTTGGGGTGTGATTTATCCTCAGTTGGGTATTACCACTTTATTTTTTTTGTTTGAGGGGTGAAAAAAGTTAATTATTCCACAGTCTAATAATTATTTCGGCATTTAACTAATAATTTACCTTACTAAGTTAATTAAGGCAGCTTAGATACATTCATACTGTATTATCTTATTATATAGTTGAGGTTCAGCTTCCATTACAGTTTTCTTCCTTTCGTTTTCTTTTATACTTATTGGGCATGGACTACAAAAATATGAGGGCTACAATTGTTTACAAAACTTTACATATATTTACTCATATTAATTTCCCACCATGTAATAAATTAGTGTTGGGGCTTGTACTAAAAAAAAAAAAAAAAAAAAAAAAAAAAATAGATTGACCAGGCAGGCACTTGGGTTAATTAAGGGCATAATATACTTTTGGTACATTGGAGCACCTCGAATCCTCCATAGCATGCCAAGAAACAGGACCAGGTTGACAAAAATAATGGTGTCTTGTTGCTTGGAATAGTTTAGACTCACTTTAGAGGAATCATTTGCTCCAGAAATACCATCAGTCTACTACTACCCCTTTAAACGATTAGTCTGCAGCCTACGTTACACACCCATCTAGTTTCAGTATCTACAATCCTTAGTAGATGAATAATTAGTATGGGTAATCATTCATGGTGGTGCAAGGGGTAACAGGGAAAAAAAAAATAAGGTGGGAGTACAGTGTTGGTAAATCTGGAGCAACTGATTCCTCCACAATACTCCAAGCAAAAGACCACCATTATTTTTGTAATTTTAGTTCTGTCTCCTGGCATACTTTGGATGAATCAATGCGCTCCGATGTGCCAAAAGTATACTATCCCCTTAAGAATCAATTGTTTAGAATAATTAGATTTTGAACCATGTGATCACCTATTGGCTAGAAAGTATAGGTAGGTGTTGGTGGGAAAGCTAAATTGGAGGTAAACGAGTCCTTCCAATATTGCCACGAAACACCATCTATAGAAAAGGAGCGTGTTGTTTCTTGGCATTGTCAGGAGGAAGCAGAAGCCTCCAATTCTCATACACGATCACAGGGTCCATAAAGTATAATGTGCTTAGCTTGTTAGCTCGAGTAGTTACAGGATATAAGAGTAAACGTCTTTGGATTTACGACAAATGTAATGCAAATCAAATCAAAGAGAATTATACCAAACATTTACACTTCCAGCCACTCATCTGTAAATTTATAGACACAGGAGTCTACCCAAAACATGCATATACCATCAATCCACTGGAGGGAAATCGATGGACTTTCAACAGATATAAATAATAGGAAAAAATCACACACACACACACACACACACACACACACACACACACACACACACACACACACACACACACACACACACACACACACAACTGTACACTTTAGTTTTCACGCTCTGTCTGCAAAACGTGACAGACAGACAGCCACTATATCAAGAAAACCTATGTGTGGTGAAACAGTGTACGAATGTCAGCTGGTAGTGAAGGAGGAGGAGGAGGAGGAGGGAGTGTGTGTGTGTGTGTGTGTGGTGTGCGGTGTGCATGTATGTGTGTGAAGGACTGCAAAGATGAGGTGGAGGAGGGAGTGTGTGTGTGTGTGTGGTGTGCATGTATGTGTGTGAGGGACTGCAAAGAGGAGGTGGAGGAGGGAGTGTGTTTGGTGTGCATGTATGTGTGTGAGTTGTCGGCGGTGCGTGTGACTGGAATGATGATAGCTTGAGAGAGGACCGACCATACAGCAGGGGCAGGGAGAGGTACAGTAATTTGGCTGGCGTTCTACGTAGGGCCGATGACAACACTATTTGCAAGGACTATACGGATGGATGGATGGATGAATGAATGGAGAATTTGAGTCGAGGGGCACGCAAGCATCAATCACTGTCACGTTATATTATTATTGAAGGTGGTGGAGGGTGAGGTGACGTCATATCAAAGGGCTAATGAGTGGGTGTGGTGACGTCATAATTATCAAGGGGCTAATGAGTGGATGTGGTCACGTCTTAATTATCAAAGGGCTAATGAGTGGGTGTGGTGACGTCAAAATTATCAAAGGGCAAATGAGTGGATGTGGTCACGTCTTAATTATCAAAGGGCTAATGAGTGGATGTGGTCACGTCTTAATTATCAAAGGGCTAATGAGTGGATGTGGTCACGTCTTAATTATCAAAGGGCTAATGAGTGTGTGTGGTGATGTCATAATTATCAAAGGGCTAATGAGTGGGTGTGGTGATGTCATAATTATCAAAGGGCTAATGAGTGGATGTGGTCACGTCTTAATTATCAAAGGGCTAATGAGTGGGTGTGGTGATGTCATAATTATCAAAGGGCTAATGAGTGGATGTGGTCACGTCTTAATTATCAAAGGGCTAATGAGTGTGTGTGGTGACGTCTTAATTATCAAAGGGCGAATAAGTGGGTGTGGTGACGTCATATCAAAGGGCTAATAATTACCCTGAAACAGAAAGGCGTGATATTACGAGCGTATAGTTTGTACTGTGATGAATTGGTGGACTACTGATTCTTCCATAAACTGTATAGACTAAAGAACGGATTCCTTATTCGAGAGGTGTCTTAAAATCATGCCTAATTTCGTTCGAGATGCCTAGAGACACATTGCTCAGTTTGAAGGAGCCTAAGTCCTCCGTCGTAATGGGAAAAGATGTATGGGTAGAGGTAGTGGGTTCCTTAAAGGGATAGTACACTTTTACTACATATAGAGCAACTAGAGTCCTCCAGAGCATACCAGAAAACAGGACCAGAATAACAAAAATAATGGTGGTCTGTTTCTTGGCATAGTTTGGAGGAGTTTTGAAGAATCAGTCACTCCAGATGTACAGTTGGACACAGGAATTAGTGGTACAGCTGAGGTGGTAAATGCTTAGCTCCTCCCAGTATGAAATTCCTTAACGACCAGCGGCAGAAACTATGATGTGGGATATCGACTTTGTCCTTAAGATACAACTGAAGGGGCGTGGTGGTGTTAGGGTCCTCTGAGAAATTGAGTACTTGACCGTATTGCGTAAAAAAAGGAGATGGAGTGAGTGAGTGAGTGGGGCAGGCGAAAATGATTGAAGGTCTGTATGATTGTAGTGTGTGTAAGTGTATGTTAAGTATGTGCAGCGTGCGTGGGTGAGGTGTGTGTGAGTGTGTATGATGTGTATGTGTGTGTGTGTATGGTGTGTGTGAGTGTGTATGGTGTGTGTGAGTGTGTGTGTGTGTATGGTGTGTGTGTGTATGGTGTGTGTGAGTGTGTATGGTGTGTGTGTGTATGGTGTGTGTGTGTGTGTGTGTGTGTATGGTGTGATGTGAGTGTGTATGGTGTGTGTGTGTGTGTGTGTGTATGGTGTGTGTGAGTGTGTATGGTGTGTGTGTGTGTGTGAATGTAGTGTGCGTAAATGATGATGGTGTGTGATTGTAGTGTGCGAAAGTGTATGGTAAGTAAGTGTGGTGTGCGTGAGGGTATGGTGTGTGAGTGAGTGCAATGTGCTTGAGTGAAAAAGTATTGTGTGCGAGTGTGGTGTGTGTAAGAATGGTGGTATATAATGTGTGGATGTTGAGTGGGTAAGAAAATACAAAAGAATGGTATTTAGTTTGAGAGTGAAGAGATTTATGTATAAGTGAAACGTGGGTAAAAAGATGCGGTATGTGTGTGTGTGTGTGTGTGTGTGTGTGTGTGTGTGTGTGAGAGAGAGAAACCTGCATGGGCAAATGAAAGTGGTGTTTGAGGGAAAATGTGCGAGTGAAATATATGTGTCTGTGTGTGTGTGTGTGAGTGAGTGACGTGGGTAAAATGATGTGGTGTGTGTTACTGAGGTATATAGGTGTGTGAGCGAAACTTGCGCTAATGAAAAGTGGCGTTTGAGGGAAGATGTGTTAACGGCGTGTGCGATACAATAAGGTTGGTGTGTGAGACAGGTGTGTGGTGGTGTGTGTGTGTGAAGAGTGTTGAGGCTTTGCGTGTGATATAATTGGTCCGTAAACGTGTGTGTGAAATAACTTGGCCAGTGAGGGGTGTGGAGGGGGGGGGGGGGAGGAGATGAGTGTGCGTGTGTGTGTGTGTGTGTATGAGCCAGATGCGTGTACGTTTGTGTGTGTCAGCCAGATGTGTGTACGTGTATGTGTGTGCATGTGTGTGTGTGTGTGTCGGCCAGATGCGTGTACGTGTGTGTGTATATGTGAGAGAGAGCCAGATGCGTGTACGTGTGTGTGTGAGAGAGAGAGAGCCAGATGCGTGTACGTGTGTGTGTGTGAGAGAGAGAGAGAGAGAGAGAGCCAGATGTGTGTACGTGTGTGTGAGAGAGAGAGAGCCAGATGCGTGTACGTGTGTGTGTGAGAGAGAGAGAGAGCCAGAAGCGTGTACGTGTGTGTGTGTGAGAGAGAGAGCCAGGTGTGTGTGTGTGTGTGTGTGTGTTCGCCTCTGGAGCTGAGTTAACCAGAGTTCCCGAGTTGTCATTAGGGTCATGCAAGGACACCCAACGTGGCGGTCTGTGTGTGTGTGTGTCTGTGTGTGTGTGTCGGTGTGTCGGTCGGTTGGTCTGTGTGTGTGTGTCGGTCGGTTGGTCTATGTGTGTGTGTGTCGGTGTGTCGGTCGGTTGGTCTGTGTGTGTGTGTGTGTCTGTCGGTGTGTCGGTCGGTTGTTTGGTTGGTTGGTGTGTCGTTCGTTCGGTCGGTTGGTCGGTTTGTTGGTTGTTTGGGTAGTCGGTGTGTCTGTTGGTGTGTTGGTTGGTCGGATAGTTGGTTGGGTGGTCGGTAATATGTCTGTCGGTGTGTCGGTTGGTCGGATAGTTGGTTGGGTGGTCGGTAATATGTCTGTCGGTGTGTCGGTTGGTCGGATAGTTGGTTGGGTGGTCGGTAATATGTCTGTCGGTGTGTCGGTTGGTCGGATAGTTGGTTGGGTGGTCGGTAATATGTCTGTCGGTGTGTTGGTTGGTCGGATAGTTGGTTGGGTGGTCGGTAATATGTCTGTCGGTGTGTTGGTTGGTCGGATAGTTGGTTGGGTGGTCGGTAATATGTCTGTCGGTGTGTCGGTTGGTCGGATAGTTGGTTGGGTGGTCGGATAGTTGGTTGGGTGGTCGGCTTGGCGTGCATGTCAACTTCTCTATACCCTGTTCTTTCCACCGACCACATGCAATTCTTTTCTTACTTCCTCTTCCCTCTTATTCCTTTCCCTTACCGTCCTCTCCTCTCCTCCTCTCCTCTTCTCTTCCTCTCTTTTTCTCTTCCTGTCCTCTCCTCTCTTCTTTACTTCCCGTCCTCGCCTCTCTTTTTCAATTCCTGTCCTCTCCTCTCTTCTTTTTTCCCTGTTCCCTCTTCTCTTCTCTTCCCGGTCTCTCTTCTCCTTTTCTCTATGTGATATTCATAGCTTCCCTCTCACTCAGTATCCTTTTCTTCCTCTCTTGTCTCTTCCTCTCTTGTCTCTTCCTCCCTCTTCCCTCTCGCTCCTCTCACCTCTTTCTCCTGTCCTCTCCTCTCTCTCTCTGTACAACCCTTATCCATCAACTCTCTGTATACTCTTGCCTTTCTCCTCCTCTTCTTCCTACCTCCTTTTCTTCAGTCATGCATGAAACCCTTCTCTTATTCCCTCTCTCGGTTATATTGAATCCCTAACATTTCTGTCACTCACGTTAATTAACCTTTACCTCCTCGTTCTGTCCAGCTCTCTTCTCTCTTAGTAACCCCTTACTACTACTACTACTACTACTACTACTACTACTACTACTACTACTACTACTACTACTACTACTACTAGAACTAACAACAACAACAACAACAACGTCTCACCATACCATCACCACCACCAATCACCATTTCACTACCTTACCCCTATACACTACCCAATACACTATCACCACTACCACAACAACTTTGCCCTACCATCCCCACTACTCTTGTCACCATCACAGCCACCACTTCACCACCACCACCACCACTACTCTATCACCATCATCGCCACCACTACACTATCACCACCACCACCACCACCACCACCACTGACAGGTCTGTTTTAGCTGTCACGATTGTACCGCCACCCTTCGTCACTCCTTAAATATGATGGATGGGAACAGTAGCCGACGCACACACACACGCACCTACTGTATACACACACATAGTCATCCGCACATGTACAGTCGGCATCAGGAATTCGTATACACCACTGTGACATCAAGAGTTCGTAACAACTAGAAAATTTTGTACATTAATTTTCAAACACAAAACACTTCTAGTAATATTATTTGGCTGATACTTGATTCAGTCAGCAGATTAATCATTACAGTATGTGCAGAATAAACACTCCTTTTAACCAATGCTCTGTGTACCTATTCCTGAGGCCGACTGTACATATATACCTGCTTTACGCGCACGCACATATAAACGAGCTCTTTTTGTTCTTGCAGGGACACATGCACACAAGCACGCGTACACGTTACATACACACATACATACACATTCATGTACACATACTCTCATGGACTTATACACGTGCGTACTTTACACACACACACACACACACACACACACACACACACACACACACACACACACACATTACACGAACTATCATCTTTCTTGTTGTATAGGAAAGTGCAAAGAGTAATTATGCCGTGGCTGAATGTTATTGAAGACTGTGTGTGTGTGTGTGTGTGTGTGTGTGTGTGTGTGTGTGTGTGTGTGTGTGTGTGTGTGTGTGTAAATACCTGTTTGCCTAACATAAGATAGTACAAGCTTGAACCTACCTTACCGGACATCCCATCTGATCATTAAGCATCTCACCTGACCTTCACTATAACTAAGAAAACTCATCTGACCCTCATTATGCATCTCACCTGAGTATAATTAGGACATCTCACTGACTATAATTAAAAAATCTCACATGACCCTCATTAATCATTTACCTGAACCTCATTAATCATCTCATCTGAACCTCATTAACTAAGACAGCTCACCTGACCCTCATTAAGTATCTCACCTGAGCATTCACCTAACCACTCATTAAGCCTCTCACATGTCCCTCATCAATCAAGACCTCTCACCTGACCCTCATCAATCAAGACCTCTCACCTGACCCTCATCAATCAAGACCTCTCACCTGACCCTCATCAATCAAGACCTCTCACCTGACCCTCATCAATCAAGACCTCTCACCTGACCCTCATCAATCAAGACCTCTCAACTGACCCTCATTCAGTAATCATCTCACCTGAGCATTACTAAGGCCAAGAGTCTGAGCCACCTCGTCCCTGTCCGCTGGGGAGAGGTACTTTTGGTAGAGGAATCGCTTCTCCAACTCGAAGATCTGGTGGTTGGTGAAGGCGGTGCGACTCTTGCGTTTCTTCTTGGGTGGTTGCTTGTTGCTGAAGAGGTTGAGGTGGCTGCCGGAACCATCTGTGTGAAAGAGAAGGGTGGAAATATAGTGTCTTAAAGGGGGTCGTCAGATTCTGTTGTGGGGTGAATGGAAAAGGTTCTGTTTCTTTTGTACTCTGCCAGGAAACAGACAGAAAGGATGCTGTTTTCTTCAAGCTCGGCGAAGAAACAGACTAATGTACAGTTGAGCAAGTAGAAAGTGCAAGAAAAATATGAGTGTGTATGTCAATATCGTTCAGTTCTTTGTAGTAGATCCTGGTAAGTTTATCAATGAATCACTAAGACTCCAGAACCAATGTAAAGTGGAACGTGACAGACTGAAATTTTGAGGGGTAGCCAAATGTGAACATAATTATACACTCATATTTTACTTGCACTTTCTACTTGCTCAACTGTACAGTCATGGTCAATAATAATCATCCACATATGGGTATCTCAAACACTTTCCTGTCGAATGTTTTCACGTTCACATTATGATGTTATTGTTTTAAGTAATGCATAGCTGCTTGTAATGAATTAAAAGATGGTATTTAACCTTTTTATTGGAAAGTGTATCAGCTAAGGAACAGAGGGAAGCTGTCAAAATCTAACGTGAGTTACCCCTATATGGATGATTATTTTTGACCACGAGTATACATGGAAAATTGGAATAATTAAGGACTCTGTGATCGTGTATGAGACCTGGTGGCTTCTGATTCCTCCTGACTATGCCACGAAACAAGCTCCTTCAATGTAGGTGGTGTTTCATGGTAATAATTGAAGGACTCACTAACCTCCAATTTTCTGACTACATCATGGGGTCCCTTAAGTGGGTCATCTAATGCATGTGTGCGAATTTGAGGTCCGCCGCTGATTCAACCAAACTGTCCCAAAAATCCGACTTGTGGTTCAGCAAGCGAATGGAAATCATGTTGTGTAGAACAGCTGGAACGATTCAGCTGTAGCCTTCCAATATGACGATAGCAAATAATTAATTATCTTATTGTAACACTAAATTGTTGATTGTTGATTATTTGATATTAGGCGCCGCAACAGCGAGGTCATATAGCGCCTGAAGAAGGTGATAGAGAGGTGTGACAGCAAGCAGGAAGGAAATGGAAAGAAAAAAGCTTGTAACACTAAATAATCCAATTGACTCGTTTCCTGGGCTTAATCGACTTGTTTAATATCATGGTGTTTACGATGGTGTAGTACCGGTACGATGACTCCATAGACAAACAACACAGCCATCGTAACGGTACTATACTATTGTAAACACCACGGATATTCTTGTTTACGACCTTAAGGGGGTAATTCACTTTTGTTACATTGGAGTGCCTTGATTCCTCCAAAGTATGCCAGGAAACAGAACCAGAAAAGCAAATATAATGGTGGTCTGTTGCTTGATGTACTTTGGAGGAATCAGTTGCTCCAATTTTACCAACACTGTACTACCCCCTTAAAGAACGAGGGTGAAAATGGGTGGGTTGTGACCGTATGCTGGTGTGCCGTTACGTAAACTTTGTTAAAGAATTACATCGGAAAACTTAAATGTCAGAGAAAGGTAAATGTCAAGGAACTTCATGAGAAACTTTTTAAAATGATCACTTAAGGGGAGCATACGTATACTTTGGGTACATTAGAGTGCCTTGATTCCTCCAAAGTATACCAGGAAACAGGACCAGATGACAAAAATAATGTTGTTCTGTTACTTGGAATATGTTTGGAGGAATCAATTGCTTCTGATTTGCCAACACTGTACTCTCCCCTTAACTTCATACCAAACATCAATAATAATCTGTCAACCATGGTGGCACTTTTAACTAACGAGTGCTGAAATACAGAACTAACCCTCGTAATATAACTAAAACTCCGTCCGTAATAGAATAAGACAAAGGGGACATTTTCAAATCGATATAATAATAAAAAAAATAAAAAAATCTTTCACTCTTACAGAATAAACCGCAGCTTGGAAAAGAAGGAAAACACATACGCAGTTGTAACAAATGTGGCTAACCTCCCCGAGCAAAAAAATGTTCACACGGTTTACCCTCTAATTGAATCTTGTCAGCTCGAGTGTAAACAATGCCGGACCCTGACATGTTGTGGTGGTGTCTTATTATGGTGGTGATTGTGTTGGTCTGAACAATGGGCTCGGGCTGGGAGACAGACAGACAGGCAAGCAAGGACAAACAGGCAGACAGACAGACAGGCAGACAGATTGACAGATAAACAGACTGACAGATAAATAGACAGACAGACAGGCAAGCAAGGACAAACAGGCAGAGACAGACAGACCGATAGACAAACAGATAGACAGACAGGCAAGCAAGGACAAACAGGCAGACAGACAGACAGAGAGGCAAGCAAGCAAGGACAAACAGGCAGACAGACAGTAATAAACAGACATACAAAACAGGTAGACAGACAGATATACAAATCAGATAGACATGTTCAGAATAAAAAGACAGACATACAATTCAGATAGACATGTTCAGAATAAAAAGACAGACATACAAATCAGACAGACTAAACAAAACATACAGTACATTAAGACATATAGGTAAAACAGCCATACAAAGTGAGACAGACTTAATTTTAACACAGCAGGAATGAATGAACCGCTGGGGATCAAGTGTCAACAAAGAGAATGAATGCCATATTATTAACAGTCTGAAATATTCGCCAGTCAACATGAAGCCTCCCTCCGTCACACAATAACATTAAAGGGAAGTCTAATAAGGGTATCACCACGCCACCCACCCAGGTCTCGTGTTACAAAGTCGTATAATCATTAATGTTGTATTGTCAGGGAACGAGGAATAATAATAATAATAATAATGCATCAAAGAATGAACAGATTGTGTGTGTGTGTGTGTGTGTGTGTGTGTGTGTGTGTGTGTGTGTGTGTGTGTGTGTATAACTCGCGTGCCGGTCAACACTTCCTAGATCTGGCTTACTGAATCCTAGTGGCCCTCAATAATTCCTAAAGTCTCCCCCCACTCTCAATTCCTCCTCCCTTCCCTCACCTTTTTCTTCCACCTCCCTTATAATTTTACCTAAGTCCCCAGTGCGTCTGTCATCATGCCCGTTCTCTTTCATTCCCATCGCAGTTACGTCTGACAAACAGTGGGAAGGGGGTCCTGGTGGTGGTGGTGGTGGTGGTGGAGTCTTTGTTTATACTTTTGCCTCGGTACAGTGCAGGGCAGAAGTTGTGTTGTGCCTCGTCTTCTTGTGAGGGAAATTGAGAGAACAAAATGATGTACCTGATCGTGTTATGTATTATGTTTTTGGTATTTCGATTTTTGGGTTTTTGTCACGTCGCTCCAAATAATAAAAAAAAAATTAGTTAAGTAGTAGAATAATTTGATAGATAGAGAAGTGAATACGTAAATGAATAGATGGATAGACTCATAATTACAACCAAAATAGTTAATAATTAGAGCTTTCTAAAACAAAGCGATATATTTACGTGCTGAGTATACGACCTCGTAACAAAACACATAGGAATAATATAATTCCATCTTAGTATTTTATGGTCCAGAGTCGAGAACACTAAGAAGAAAATATATACCCTTAGATTTTAGAAGTGGAACAAAATTATACACTTTCAGCAACAAATATATCTATATCCTTAAATTTTAAAGGTGGAACAAAATTGCCCACTTTCACCAACGACCAGAAATGTATGTGCACAAAATTGGAGGGTGGCAATGGCATACTTTAATCCACAACTCTGGTCTTAAGGCACAGCATCGACACCTTGGCAATTACTGGTGTTGTGAATGTGGCACTCTATCACCCACCATGCATCTTAGTAATAAAACACACCTGGGCCACAGAACATACCTGAGTACTGGCCCCCCCCCCTCCACCCCACCTCCACTCACAACTTCCCCTCCCTTCCTCCACCACCACTCACTCCCACCACTACTCACTCCTGCCCCTCCCTCTTCCCTCACACCCACTACCACTCACAACTTCCCCTCCCTTCCTCCACCCCCTCACTCCCACCACCACTCACTCCTTTCCCTCCCTCTCCCCTAACTCCTCCCCCCCCCCCACTCACATCCTCCCTCCCTCCCTCCACCGACAAATTACTGAAGACTAAGTACCACAACAGAAAGAGTCAGTCGGAATACGAACCCAGGCGAGACTAAGGATTGTAATCAGGCGGTGTTTTATTTCTGAACAGGGAGGGAGGAAGGAAGGAAGGGAAAGGTGGAAAGCGGGAGGGAAAGATTGAGTTTTTTGGGACAAGTCTTCAGCGGATGACAGCAAGTGAAAAGAGAGGGCATCAGAGAAGAGATTAATGTATGTTTGAGTCAGAGAGAGAGAGAGAGAGAGAGAGAGAGAGAGAGAGAGAGAGAGAGAGAGAGAGAGAGAGAGAGAGAGTAAACAATGACCCCTTTGTTCCCCACTCACACCTCTCTGTCACCTGTTCCTCTGTCCCCCTTCCCTCTGTCCCCCTTCCCTCTGTCCCCCTTTCCTCTGTCCCCCTTTCCTCTGTCCCCCTTCCTCCTTCCCCTTTTTTCTCTGTCTCTCTTTCTCTGTCCTCTTTCCTCCTTCCCCTTTCCTCTGTCCCCCCTCTCCCCTCCTCCTTCCTGTCCCTCCCCGTCCCATTTTGGTGATAGAGGTGTGGTGATGGATGTCTGCCTGGTGTTAGAAGCGTGATGACAGAGGTTGGTGATAGGCCTGTGGTGTGGTGACAGGTATGGTGATATGAAGTGTTTGACGAAGAAGGTGTGGTGACAGGAGTGTAGTGATAGAGGTATAAGTGATGATAAAAATGTAGTGATGTGAAGTAGGTGTGGTGACAGGGGCGTGGTGATAGGAGTGTGGTGATAGAGAGATATTCAGAGCTATGTGTTAGGCAGTGTAGTTGAAGAATGAAGGAGTAAAGAAGGAAGGGAGAGAGGAAGAAGCAGTGAAGACGGAGAGGAAAAGCAGGAAGGAAATATCGTGGATGAAGGAAATCGGGAAAACAAGGAAATAAACAGGAAGAGCCAATGAGAGAGTCACAGAGACAGCGAATTAGAAAGCACCATAAAGAAAGGGAGGAAGGAAAGTACGAAGGAAATCGGTAAAGAACGAAGGGTATTTGGGAAGGAAGGAGGAAAGTCAGGAAAAGCAGGAAGGAAGGAAGGAAAAAAATAAGTCAGGAAGGCTGGCCGAAAAGGCAAAGAGGAAGAGACAGTGAGAAGGAAGGAAGGAAGGAAGGAAGGAAGTATCAGCCAAGCGAACCCCCTTGTTGTCTAGCGCTAATGTGACCTCGTAGCCATGACAAACGCCCGATTAGATTAGCCAACCCAGCCACCACAACTATACCACCACCACCACCACCACTTTTTCCATCACCAATACCACTACCACTACCACTACCACCACCACCACCACCACCACCACCACCACCACCACCTCCTCTACCACCACCACCTCCTCTACCACCATCACCACCACCTTTACCTCCACCACAACTCACTAATCACACGGGGGGAGGGAGAGGGATGTGGCCGCCACTTGTTGTCAGTGTACGGTCATATTTTTTCTAGTCAATAGGTGTTAGTTAGCTTTGTGACCTTCGGGATACGTAATATTTACAAGTACTTTGGAAAACCTTTCACGATTTTATCTTTAGCTGTTTGTTGAGAATGTTAATCCTGGTCAGCTAAACGCTAGACGTGAACGGTGAATAATGACGTCATTATTCGAACCGTGCCAGGTTTTGTCATTGGGTTTCCTGTCTATTTGTGACGTCATGACTGTTTTGGTTTGATTCTAGATCTGTTTATATTCGTTAGGCGCTAATTTACTATATAATTTACTTATATTATGCCTCCCACTCAAAACCTCCGATTTCTCAGACTAACTCCTCAAGATGGTTTTTGGAGTAGGGAATGAATACGAAAAAAAGTGATTTGTCTTAAAATTCCCTTAAAAACTGGAAGGAAAACTAAGGGTAATGAAAATAACAACACGAAGGAACGTATCTTTAGATGAATCTCTAAAAGTTCTCCGGCTCAAGAAATGTCCCAAACAGCTTCTTTTTCTCACAGGCTACGGTGACTAACTTTTTACTATCCGTATCTGTCGCAAAAGGAGTGTCCGTTTGATAGGTGTTTTTCTATTGATAGTAACACGTGTATTGAGGAAATGATGTAGCTTCACAATACCCAATTCAGTGACATGGTTTGTGTCGCCCCAAGTTGTATATTATATTTATTTGCTCCCAATTAAGATACAGTTTAGTTCGGGGTGGTACCGGTTCGTTTTCAGACTTTACCTCAAAATTATCTCCAAAATTATACTCAAGGACCCTGTGCTCGTGTATGAAATTTGAGGCTTCTGATTCCACCTAACCATGCCATGAACCAACCCCCTTCCATATAGGTGGTGTTTTGTGGCAGTATTTGAAGGGCTCGTTTAGCTTCAATTTTCTAACTACATCACAGGGTCCCTTAACTATTCAGCAAAATTAAATAGAAATTAACACGAAATTGTGATCCGGTCAATATTGATAACTATAGAATAAAAACTACCCTCATAAGTATAATGGTACCATGTAAAAAAATATTATGAAGGTTATAAAAGCAACCGATAACAAATAGACTGAATAAGTAGTAGTTGGGATGTTATAATTTTCTGTATGCATGCGTGTGGGCCGTATTCAAGAACATTCATGGTGTATACGATGGCGTGGTACCGGTACGATGGCTCTGTTGTTTGTCTATAGAGCCATCGTACCGTTACCACACCATCGTATACACCACGGATGTTCTTGAATATGGCTGAGGATGTTATGATTTTCTGTGTGTGTGCGTGTGTGTGTCTGGGGATGTTATGATTTTCTCTGTGTGTGCGTGTGTGTGTCTGGGGATGTTATGATTTTCTGTGTGTGTGCGTGTGTGTGTCTGGGGATGTTATGATTTTCTGTGTGCGTGTACGTGTGTTTGCTTGTATGAGAGAGGAGAGCAGTGGTATAGAGGCCCATGGTGTCCCCCGGGGCTGAGAGGGGGAGATAAGGACCCCCAATAGGCTGGTTCTCTCTCAGTGGGTGGGTGAAGTGGTTTGTGCTGTCCTTGGTGGGGTGAAACGGCCCTTGACAAAACACACACACACACACACACACACACACACACACACACACACACACACACACACGGGCACGTAGAAACACACACACTCACACACACACACAGACGGGCACGTAGAAATACACACACTCACACACACACACACACACACACAGACGGGCACGTAGAAACACAGACACACACACACAGACGGGCACGTAGAAACACACACACACACACAGACGGGCACGTAGAAACACACACACACACACAGACGGGCACGTAGAAACACACACACACACACACACACACACACACACACACACACACACACACAGACGGGCACGTAGAAACACACACCCATACACACTCACATACACACACAGACGGGCACGTAGAACACACACACACACACATATACACGCACACACGCACACATAACATTACCTTAAATATATGCAGATATAATAACAGATATAGACTCTCCTCTCTCTCACACACACATACATATACACAAACAGACAGGCCTCTCTCTCTCACACACACACACACACACACACACACACACACACACACACTTGACACGACAAATGGTGGTGGGGAGGAGGAAGTGATGTTGCTTCCTTCCTTCCTTCCTGCCACACCCCACACTACACCATACACTACACCACACCACACTACACCATACCACACTACCACACCACACCACACCACACCACACCACACCACACCATACACACCACACCATACCACACCACACCATACCACACCACACCATACCACACTACACCATACCACACTACACCATACCACACTACAACCACACTACACCACCACACCACACCACACTACACTACATTACACCACCACACCATACCACACCACACTACACCACACCATACCACACTACACCACACCATACCACACCACACTACACCACCATAGCACACCACCACACCACACCACCACATTATTACACCACCACACCCCACACTACACTACACCACCACACCCCACACACACCACTACCACCACACCACATCACACACACACACATTCACTGTCTTCTACTGCTGCATCTATTTTTTCTTTTACCACATTTCACACTATTGCCTCGTCCATCCTAACCCCTCATCATTATTTTCTACCGCATCCATTCTAGCTCTCTCTCTCTCTCTCTTTCTTTCTTTCTCTCTCTTTCTTTCTCTCTCTCTTTCTTTCTCTCTCTCTTTCTTTCTCTCTCTCTCTCTCTCCTCTCTCTCTCTCTCTCTCTCTCTCTCTCTCTCTCTCTCTCTCTCTCTAGTGTTACATGACCTTATTGAATCACCCCTCCTCTCTCTCTCTCTTTTTTCTCTCTGTAGTAAGCAAGTTTTTTTTTTCCACTCCAAGCTGTGTTCGGTATAATTGAATAAGGAGATACAATGTTGTAGTAACAGTCGTAGTCACACCTTCTTCCCCTTCCCTGAAAAAATATATAAGTTGGTAAACAATAATAATATAAAGATCTATAAGCTGTACTCTGCTCTATATACTTGTGGTACTTGTTGAAGGAATCTGTAGGCTCCATTTCTGCTTTTCATGGACACTAGCATCATGTCCTTATAAGAAGAGAATCGATCACTTTCCTGTTTATCATTACAACTTGTTACTGAGTGATGTGACGCCGTTTGATTCAGTATTTTGTCCGCCACTGTAATGATGCAGACCATAAATAATCGTGTATATATGAATCGTATAAGTATTGTGTGTATATGTATGTATGTATCGTGTATGTATGTATGTATCGTGTATATATCGTGTATGTATGTATGTATCGTCTATATATCGTGTATGTATGTATGTATCGTGTATATATCGTGTATGTATGTAGGTATCGTGTATGTATGTATGTATCGTGTATGTATGTATGTATCGTGTATGTATGTATATATCGTGCATGTATGTATGTATCAAGTGTGTATGAAATCTTGCCTCCTATTGTACAGTTATAAACCTACACGTATTTCTGCTACAATCTGTGTAGTGTGCATTTTTAAAGGCTACTTATATATATACACAAAATTTATCGTCCAACTGTAGTGCAAGTTTTTTTTTTTTAATTATTTACAAACTATTTTTATGTATGTACGTTTTCAAGTCTACGTACAGTACCCACGCACACGAATTCCCGTCCCATCCAACTACATGCTGTGTACGTTATGTTTAGCGTACACCAACCAATCGCCGAGGTTTACATACCGTACAGTCGGCCCCAGGAATTAGTACACAGAGCATTGGTTAACAGTGGTCTTTATTTCTGCACATGCTGTAAGGATAATGCTGCTGACTATTTCAAACACTAGCCAAATATCTTCACGATGAAATTTTGGTGTTGGGAAATTAATGCACTCAGGTTTCTAGTTGCTACAAACCCTTGATGTGACAGTGGTGTATACGAATTCCTGAGGCCGACTGTACGTACACGGAGATGGAGTAATTTTGGCCCTAACTAGTTACGGGGTGTAAAAACATACATTAACCTCGCCCTCAAAGATATCCTCATTATCAGGGCCTCAATAACGTCCATCTTTATTACCAGAAATTATATATAAGGCGAGGAGATGAGACATGGATATAATTTTATTTTTTTATTTTTTTTTTATTTTTTTTTATTTATTTTTTTTTTTTGCATCTACTGTTGGTGGGTTGGTTGGTTAGTTGGTTGGTGGATTAAGGGGGTATTCTCTTGTTGGTGAATTGAAAGGCCTCTGATTCCTCCAAACTATGCCAGGAAACCTTACGACCTTTATGTTACTTTAATAGGGGATCTGTTTTGTGGCATAGTTTGGAGGAATCAGAGACCTTCCAATTCACCAACAAAAACATTTCTCCTTATTGTACGTTCTTTGGTACACTAGAGAACTTTGATTTTCCTCCAAAGTATGCCAGGAAACATGACCAGATTGAAAAAAAATAATAATAATGAAAAAACAAAAACAAAACAATTGTTGTCTGTTGCTTGGAATATAATTTTTAGGGGAATCAGTTGCTCCAGATTAACTATCAACACTGTACTATCCATCCCCTTAAAAGGAGGTGGATAGTATAGATGTTGTGGCCTACTTGTAGTAAATAAATCTCCCAAACTATTCCTAGTAAATAAATCCTCCAAACTATTCCAATCAACAAGACACCTTTATTTTATTCATCTGATCCTGTTCTCTGGTATAGTTTGGAGGACCTTGGACTTTTTAATGTGCCATAAGTATATATATAATACAAGAGGTTTGGTTGTGAGAGAATGATGTGGCCTCCAGGTTATTTTATAAAGGAGTTAGTTATATTTTGTCATTCTTGGTCTGGGAACTTTATATTGGCAATTCATGACCCGGAAATTGCATCATTGCGAGTTTTTGTAATTATTATTATTTATATTTTTATATTTTTATTTAATTATTTCTTGGTTGGTGTGAGATGTTATGAGAACTTTTTTTTTTTTTTTTTTTTGCATCTACTGTTTGTGGGTTGGTTGGTTAGTTGGTTGTTGGATTAAGGGGGTATTCTCTTGTTGGTGAATTGAAAGGCCTCTGATTCCTCCAAACTATGCCAGGAAACCTTACGACCTTTATGTTACTTTATTATTATTATTTCTATTTTTATATTCTTATTTAAGTATTTCTTGGTTGGTGTGAGATGTTATGAGAACTTATCTTTTTCACTAATATATTGAATATTAAGTGCATTTATTATTTGTTGTTGTACATTGGAGTATTGTGTTGAATATTAAGTGGTTAGTGTGAGATGTTATGAGGATTTCTATCACTGATGTATAGGTTTTTAAGTACTTTCTTTTACGTTGACATGAAGGTCGTGAAAATGTTGCTGGTGTGAGAATTAATCAACTATTTTTTTTATTACACAAATGTTTTCGGCATTAATTAAGTAAATATAGGCTACCGTACTGTATATATAAATTATTTTCACATGTTTTGACAATTAGTTTACATGATAAATACCGTAGATGTTGTG
>JAWQEG010005829.1:0-67500 GCA_033782935.1 Petrolisthes cinctipes | reverse complement strand
ATGTACTGATTTGATATTCCCCATCTCGTGAATTTAGAATAGCAACGAAAACCCACATCCATTGCAAACTGGTGTTGTTCTAGCGTGGATGTACAGTACAGTTGGGGACATAATATGAAACACACACACCTAAACCCGTACCCTCTTTGAGCTTACTGTACTTAGGGTAGGGTGAGACGTTGTGTGTGGGTGTGTGTGTGTGTGTGTGTGTGTGTGTGTGTGTGTGTGTGTGTGTGTGTGTGTGTGTGTGTGTGTGTAGAGCCGACGAGTCCTATTCTATGCTTGATAAGGGGGGCCCCGTTTTGAAGTGTGTCTGTTTCATGTGTCCGAAACTGTACAACGTGTTAGTCCTCCTCTCTTTAATTAAGTATCACGGGGCTCAAATATAAATGGCCGAGATTTTGAACATCAACTCGTACTATATCCGTTTTGAAATAGTGTGCATGGGTTAAACTTGTCAAAACTACAGGACACCATAATATCATACAGTTTGGTGGAATACTCACACCATAATTATAAGGCTGAAACTTTTTTGAACATCTATTCTACCATAGTACAGTTGGCCATAGGTATTCTTACGCAGACTATAATATAAAAAGAGAGGTTGTTATTCAGGAAGTACTGCAATTAATAGTCTACCAAGTGAACACGGACAGACAATTGCAAAACAACAAACCTATTATCATGTTGTGTTGCAGTGACATAGATTTATATTTTCTGTATGTTTTTTTGTGAACCCTTGAATCCTAGAGTGTATGTACGAATTTTTGTGGCTAATAGTACAGCCGAGCTCGTAAATTGGCGACCACGTACTTAGAAGATGTTTATGTCATCTGAGCTGGTAACACTGTGTGGGGAAGGTGTCATTGTAGGTGAAAGATTGTATCATGTCCCTCTACTATGTTCCACCTACTCTGATTCCTCCCCAAATAAATGTTACCAGCTCAAATGGCATAAACATCTAAGTACGTGGTCGCGAATTTACGAGCTCGGCTGTACATAAATCAGTTTTGAAATAGTGTGGACTTAACTTACCAATACTCCAGTACACTATAAAATCATACACTTTGATGCAATTCACAACAAACCAACCCAATACTATCATATCATTATATAAAGCGACATCATGATAAAAAAAACACTTAGGTCATAATAATTTAACACCGCTGGTATAATTATTCGCTTTAGATAATATGTCACACCCCCGAACGGATGAGTTGCCAAATAGGAAACTAATGTTGCTATGTGTATGTATGTCTGTCCTGGGATTGCAGTAGTCTCGCTTTACACGTATAATATCAGTAGCAGTAATATATACAGTAATCCAGTAATATATACATAGATACATTCGTGTGAGGATAATTTCAAGGTGTTTCAATTCAAATAGACATACATTTAGGACTAATTATAATGAGGTAATTATTTCCATACCAACTAATTACCTAATAAAATAAGTGTGACCGTGACCTATCATCTTTGGAACGTTTTGTGTTGGTAAATCTGGAGCAACCGAATCCTCCAAACTATTTCAAGCAACAGAACACCATTATTTTTTGTTCATCTGGTCCTGTTCCCTGGCATACTTTGAAGGAATCAAGGCACTCCAATGTAACAAAAGTGAATTACCCCTTTAATTAAGGACCCTGTGATCGTGTATGAAAATTGGAGGCTTCTGATTCCTTCTGACTATACCACACAACAAGCTCCTTCCTTCCGTATAGTTGGTGTTTCGTGGTAATATTTGAAGGACTAATAAATTTACCTCCAATTTTCTTACTACAACACAGGGTCCCTTAAGATGTAGTTGTATTAAAATGAACTTGGATAGAGTTGTGGTTGATATAATATAGATAGATAGGGTCCCTTAAGTTGTAGTTGTATTAAAATGAACTGGTATAGAGTTGTGGATAATATAATATAGATAGATAGGGTCCCTTAAGTTGTTGTTGTATTAAAATGAACTGGTATAGAGTTGTGGATGAGATAGATAGATAGATAGATAGATAGATAGATAGATAGAGGGAGGTGATCGGTGCATGGGCTATATTCTAATTTAGGACACAGATTCGGTGTATGTTGTATATATTCCAGATTCCACCTACCCACTCACCCACCCACCCACCCACCCGTTCTCCTACCCACCCCCTATTCTACCTACCTACCTGCCCACCCACCTCCCCGTTCTCCTACCTACCTACCTGCCCACCCACCTCCCCGTTCTCCTACCTACCTACCTGCCCACCCCCCATTTTACCCCCCCACCCCCACCACCCGTTTTCCTGCCAACCTACCCACCTACCCATTCTACTTACTTATCCATTCTACCTACCTATTCACTTCTCTATTGCTTCTCCCAATTCCTCCTTCTAGCTTTCTCCTTTATACCTTCGCTTTCTTCTTCATTTGTTATGTTCCTCCTCCACCTCTTCTATCTTCCTCCTCCACCCCTCCTACCTTCCTCCTTTATTCCTTCTCTTCCTTCTCCACCTCTTTCCTGCTTCTCCCAATTCCTCATATTTTTCTTCCTTCATTCCTTCTCTTCCCTTCTTCTCCTCCCCATTACTGCACATCCCAACCCTTCCTCTTTCTCCTTCCTTCCTTCTTCCACTCCTTTACTGGTTCTCCCAATTCCTCCTCCTATCTTTCTCCTTCATTCCTTCTCTTCCCCTCCCTCTATTATGACCATTTCTCAGCAGTCATCCCTTCTCTCACTCTCATCTCTTTCACGACTTCTCTCCGCTTATCTAGTTGGCAGCCTTAAATCTCTCTCTCTCTCTCTCTCTCTCTCTCTCTCTCTCTCTCTCTCTCTCTCACATGTATTATTTTTAGTTTTATGGTGGAAAACTCAACCACTCTCTCTCTCTCTCTCTCTCTCTCTCTCTCTCTTACATGTATTATTTTTATAGTTTTATGGTGGAAAAGTCAACCAGTGGAAAACTCAACCAGTGTCACATCTTCTCGTTTTCTATTCTGTGTCGCATATTCCGTTTTCTCTTCTGTGTCGCATCTTCCAATTTTCTTTTCAGTGTCGCATCTTCCAATTTTCTTTTCAGTGTCGCATCTTCCGTTTTCTCTTTTCAGTGTCTCTTCCCATTTTCTCTCGTTTCTTTTTGGTCTGGTAACTTTGGCGACCTCTTCTTCTATTCTTTTGACGGTCTGGGATTTATTTCACTCCTACTCTCCTTCCAACTTGTGCTGTGCTCTTTGTCTCTTCTCCCACTCCTCTCATTTCTTCTCTCCCCTCCCCTCCCCTCTTCTCCCCTCTTATTTCTTCTCTCCCCTCCCCTCCAATCTTATTTCTTCTCTCCCTTCCCCTCCCATTCCCCCTTTCCCTTCCCCTTACCCCTTCTCTTCCCCCTTTCCCCCTTCCCATTTCCACCTTCCCCCTTTTCCACCTCCCTTTCCCCATTCCCCTACCCATTCTCTTCCCCCTTTCCACCTTCCCCCTTTCCATCTTCCCCCTTTTCCCCTTCCCCCTTCCCCTACCCCTTCTCTTCCCCTTTTCCACCTTCTCCCCTTTCCACCTTCTCCCTTTTCTCTTCCCCCTTTCCCCCTTCCCCTTCCCTTTCCCCTTTTGGGTCATAAGTCGTGGCTTTTATCTGAGTGTGATGGACAGAGCAGCAGCAGCAGGAGTGATGGATGGAGGGCGATCACTTAAGAGGAGGTGAAGGATGGACGGTGCTGAGTAGGTGGTCGGTGATAGGGTGTGTAGGAGAGAGAGAGAGAGAGAGAGAGAGAGAGAGAGAGAGAGAGAGAGAGAGAGAGAGAGAGAGAGAGAACATATGATAGTTTGTTCCTACAATGTCATTATCACATTGTATTTAATCATAGGTGTGAGAGAGAGAGAGAGAGAGAGAGAGAGAGAGAGAGAGAGAGAGAGAGAGAGAGAGAGAGAGAGAGAGAGAGAATATGCTATTAAGTTCCCACAATGACCTGATCACGTAGTATTATTATAAATGAAATAGGCTAGTGCTCCTTACCTATACATCACTCTACCTGACCCACCCTTCACATCTTCATAAAATAAATTGTGAAAGGAAATGGTTTGATGATAATGGGGAAGGAGGAGGAGGAGGAGGAGAAAGGGGAAAAGGAAGGGGAGGAAGAAAAGGAGGAGGAGGAGGAGGGGGAGGAAGGGGAAAAGGAAGGGGAGGAAGAAAAGGAGGAGGAGCAGGAGCAGGAGGAGATGATGATGGAAGAGAAGATAGAGAAGAAGGTAATGGTGATTTAAAAATGGTGTGTGTGTGGAGGAGAGAAAGAGGGAAGGAAGGAAGGCAGGAGAGAAAAATGAATAGATGAGAAAATGAACAACGTTGAAGAGGAGGGAGAGACGAAAGGAAGGAGAAAGTATGAGAGGAAGAAGAGGAGGAGGTAGAGGGGAAAAAAAGATTAGGAGAGTGAAGTGAGGAAAGGAGGAGCATTGGAGAGGAGGGAGAGGGTCGTATGAAGTTGATTGAGGGGAGGGGAGGTGAAAGGAAGGCTGAGATCAAGGGGAAGAGAGAGAGAGAGAGAGAGAGAGAGAGAGAGAGAGAGAGAGAGAGAGAGAGAGAGGACATCCATCACGGTAAGGTGGTAATAAGTGGTTATGAAACAGACAGTAGCACTCTTCTTCACTCTCTCTCTCTCTCTCTCTCTCTCTCTCTCTCTCTCTCTCTCTCTCTCTCTCCTCCTTTTTTTCTTCTCATCACTTGTTCTTCTTTTCTTCCTCATCAGTTCTTGTTCTTTTCCTGTTCATCACCTCTTCCTCATTCCTCTCATCTTAATTTGGTCCTCATTGCTCCTCTCTCATTCCACCACTCCTCTTTTTCTCTCCATTCCTCATTCCTTCGTGTCTCCTCCTCCTCCTCACTTTCTCTCCTCCTCCTCCTCCTCTCCTTCACGTTCCCTCCTCCCCCTCCTCCTCACTTTCTCTCCATTCCTCATTCCTTCGTGTCTCCTCCTCACTTTTTCTCCTCATTCCCTCCTCCTCCACCTCCTCTCCTTCACGTTCCCTCCTCCTCCTCCTCCTCACTTTCTCTCCCTTCCTCATTCCTTCATGTCTCATCCTCATCCTCACTTTCTCTCCTCATTCCCTCTCCTCATTCCCTCTTCCTCATTTTCTCACCTCATTCCCTCCTCCTCGCTTTCTCTCCATTCCTCATTCCTTCATTTCTCATCCTCATCCTCACTTTCTCTCCTCATTTTCTCACCTCATTCCCTCCTCCTCACTTTCTCTCCTTCCTCCACACACTCTCCTCCTCCTCCTCCTCCTTCACCAACACCTCACCATCAACACAAAACTCTCCACACACACTCTCCCTCACACTCTCCCTCCCTCCCCGTTATCGGCTAAGAATATTAAAGTAGTTATAATCTTAAGTCAGAGTGAGGCGATCAATTGTAAAGTCACTCGCCAAGTTAAATATAGTTTCGTCAGCTTTTTAACTCCTGGTCCAGAGATAAGCCAAAGTGGGGGGCGGGGGGCGGGGGTGGGGGGCAATTTAAGAACCCTCTCCTCTCGATCGACCCCCTCTCCCTCCTCTGTTCCCCTGTGTTCTCCCCTCTCCTCTCTTCCCTTTCCCCTCTCTTCCTCTCTTCCCCTGTTTTCTCCTCTCTTCCCTCTCCCCTCTCCTCCTCTGTTTTCTCCTCTCTTCCCTCTCCTCTCTCTTCTTTACCCGTGTTTTCTCCTCTCATCCTTCTCTCTCCACCTCTTTCCTCTTCTCCCTTCCCCTCTTTCTCTCTCATTCCTCTTTCCATCATCACCCACACTTCCTCTTCCACACACACACTTCTCCCCCCCCACCCACCCACACACACACACTTCTCCCCACCCCCACCCACACACACACACTTCTCCCCACCCCCACCCACACACACACTTCTCCCCACCCCACACACACACACTTCACCCCACCCCCCCCACACACACACTTCTCCCCACCCCCACCCACACACACACACTTCTCCCCACTCCCACCCACACACACACACTTCTCCCCACCCCCACCCACACACACACACTTCACCCCCCAAACCCACACACACACACACTTCACCCACCCACACCCACACACACACACACTTCCCCACCCCCACCCACACACACACACTTCTCCCCACCACCACCCACACACACACACACTTCTCCCACACCACCCACACACACACTTCTCCCCACCCCCACCCACACACACACTTCTCCCCACCCCACCCACCCACACACACTTCCTCACGCCCCCCCCTACACACACCCACACCCACACGGCTCGGCCAGTGTTTATTCAGGGTGGGAGGTAGCGAGTTAAATACCAGCACAGATAATAGCCTGAATCTGAAGTTGCAACCCCCATGATAACCTAATTTTTTTTTTTTTTTTTTCGTTTTTCTTTGCGAAACGGGTGGGATATCGTGCGAATAAATACCTTGGCTCTGGAATTATGTATGTGTGGATTGGCACGCCCTATGTACGAATTTGCATATCAGTAAGAATTGAATTTACACGAGAATAACGTGTGTTTGAATTTACACCTCTACTCTTGCCCGAATTTGCAAACCTGAATGAATGAACGTGTCAGAATTTGCAGGAATACTCTGTGTAGATTTGATTCCATATGTATTTACTTGGTCTTACATATGATTATTATTATTAATATTATTATTAATGTTATTTTAAGTATTATTATTATTATTATTATTATTATTATTATTATTATTATTAATGTTATTTTAAGCATTATTATTATTATCATTATTATTATTATTATTATTATTATTATTATTATTATTATTATTATTATTATTATTATTATTATTGTTATTGTTATTGTTATTATTGTTGTTGTTGTTGTTATTATTTTATAGTTATTTGTATTTTTTCATTTAAGTTGGAGGGCTACTGATTCCCCCTCTTCCTCCTCCTTCTGCAGACCATCCTCCCAGGAAACCAAATAATCCCCTCAAATGTTACTTCAAGGGAATCAGTTTCATGATGTACTTTGCAGGCAGGATTCAGTAGCCTTTCCAATGTTACCAGCAAGAGTTTCTCCCCTTAAGAACCCAGTGATGTAGCCAGTCAGTCAGTAAGTTGGAAGTAAACGAGTCCTTCAATTATTGCCACCAGGAAACACCACCTATAGGGAAGAAGGAGCTTGTTTCGTGGTCTAGTCAGAAGGAATTAGAAGGCTCCAATTCTCATACACGATCACATACATACAGGGTCCTTAACGAAACTATCGGTGCGTTAAATTTGTGTGTCTGGATAGCGTAATGGGTAGACTGTAGAGTATTGGGTTTCAGGAAGGCGTTACGTTATATCCTTTCTCTATCTCTTCTCGGTGTGTGTGTGTGTGTGGGTTTTAGGCAGGCGTTATGTTATATTCTCTCTCTATCTCTTCTCGGTGTGTGTGTGTGGATGGATGGGTTTTAGGGAGGCGTTATGTTACCTTGTCTGTGTGTGTGTGGGTTTTAGGTAGGCGTTACGTTACATTCTCTCTCTGTTGTCGGTGTGTGGGTGTTTAGGGAGGCGTTACGTTACATTCTCTCTCTGTTGTCGGTGTGTGTGGGTTTTAGGGAGGCGTTATGTTACATCTCTCTCTCTCTTATCGTGTGTGTTTGTGTGTGCTATGAGGAATAATCCAATATCACAAATACCTAAAACCTTGATCCCCTTCGTGTCAAGAAATACGCACAAAATAAATAAATGAATTTAAAAAAAAATAAAATAAAGTGTTGCCGTGGATGGAAGGAGGAAGTAATTGTTGTCCCACACTGTATATTATAGACAACTCGGACAGATTAATTAAGGAGGTAGTACATGCAGTCTTGGTAAATCATCTGGAGCAACTAATACCTCCAAGCAACAGGCCACCATCATTTGTGTTTAAGGAGGAAATTCGGTGTTGGTAAATTTGGAGCAACTGAATCTTCCAAACTATATTCCAAGCAACAGAACACCATTATTTTTGCTCTTCTGGTTCTGTTTTCTGGCACACTTTGGAGGAACTGAATCTTCCAAACTATTCCAAGCAACAGAACACCATTATTTTTGCTCTTCTGGTTCTGTTTCCTGGCACACTTTGGAGGAATCGAAGAGCTCCAATGTAACGAAAGCGAAGAATCACCTTAATCTGGTCCTGTTTCCGGGCATACTTTGGAGGGAATCAAGATGTGGATGGGAAGGGGAGGTAAGGT
Organism: Petrolisthes cinctipes; assembly: GCA_033782935.1. Taxonomy (NCBI): domain Eukaryota; kingdom Metazoa; phylum Arthropoda; class Malacostraca; order Decapoda; family Porcellanidae; genus Petrolisthes; species Petrolisthes cinctipes. The sequence goes on along the minus strand of JAWQEG010005829.1, from coordinate 59,331 downwards.
AAGGTACTGTTGTCCCAGACTGTAGGTAGGCGGCTCGGACCGATTAATTAGCTGAAATCGGTGGCGTGGAGCGGAAAGTGTCCACCCATTCTGCTATGACGATATTATTGGCAATTTAATTATGTGTTTCCCGGTGCGACATCAAAGTGTTGCGTTGTGTTGTACGTCTGAAAAACATTTGTTGTCCTCGGAAGCTGAAGTGGGAGGTGGGTGGGGCTTGGAGGTGAGGTGTGGGGAGCTAAGAGGGGGACTTTGAAGGGAGGTGTGGGGGGTTTGGAGGTGAGGTGTGGGGAGCTAAGAGGGGGGGCTTTGAAGGGAGGTGTGTGGGGCTTGGAGGTGAGGTGTGGGGAGCTAAGAGGGGGGCTTTGAAGGGAGGTGTGGGGGGCTTGGAGGGGATCTAAGGGGGGAGAAGGGGGCTCGGGGGGCTTTGAAGAGAGGTGTGGGGGCTTGGAGGGGATCTAAGAGGGGAGAGGGGGACTTGGGGTGGGGGCTTTGAGGAGAGGTAGGGCTGGTTGAAGGGGGGATTATCGTGGGGATATAGGGCAAGTTAACTACAATTGAGATTGAGTTTAGTATTAAGTTCATTGTCTTTAATCAACAACAAACGGAATGCAATATGAGTAAGTGGGAGAATTATATTTGTAAGTATGTTAGCGGATGATCTGCTACTCCACCTGTTGAGTAAATGAATTAATGGCCATTTAATTAATAGAAGTGATTTGTCTGCTGGAGGTAAAAGTGTCCTACAACGAGGATCTTGGTTCACACAATTAAATGAAGGATGAAGGAAATATCTCTTAATTAAAGGGGTATTAATACACTCTTAGTACAGTCGTCAGCAGAAATTCGTCCCTTGTTTCCTGGCACACTCTGGAGGAATCAAGGTGCTCCAATGTACAGTCGGCAGCAGAAATTCGTCCCATTCAGCTCAAGTGAGAGGAGCCTGGAGTTCTGCATGGTAACACTGTATAGAGTTGAAGAAGTATGATTTAAATGGCTAATGATCTTCAGTATTTGTGCATTTAATCCATATTGGTCAACTTTCATAGTGTGTTAGCAGATTACCAGGCTCATCTCACTCGAGCTGAATGGGACGAATTTCTCCTGACGAGTGTACATTGGAGCACCTTGATTCCTCCAGACTGTGCCAGGAAACACGGCTATATAGAGTAACCCAAATAATGGTGGTCTGTAGCTTGGAAAGTTTATAAGAATGATTTGCTCCAGATTTACCAACACTGTTCTATACCCACTTAACGAGAGAATGTTTTGAAGGTAAAATTGTGGGCTAGTGATTCCTGCTGTTATAACTATATGACACGAAATAAATCCCTAATTAAAGTGACATTAAGGTCGTCTGTTTGGAGGAATCACAGACCCTCAAATATTCAACAACAAGAGAATAGTATACGTGAATATAATATCTGTCAACACAACAACAACTAATAATGAAAGTACTTTATATGTGTTCTCTAATTACACATTTATAATCCCCTTGTGTAGGAGCATTGAACTGTGACAGACGACCGACCGACCGACCTACCTGACTTGACCTGATCTGACTCCCGACTATCCTACCTTACACTGTACTCTAACAAATTACTTACACCTTAATCCCTGATGCTGGATATTTATATACTGAAAATTTTGTTGTGTGTTCCAGATCCCCTTAGGCTTTTGTTGCTCTCATTTGTTGTATATTGATTTTGGTGCCTTGTATCGTTTCCTTTCGTGTTGTTAGATGTTCACATGTCACTAATTTTGTTATGGGGTAAGTTCAGTGTTGGTAAATGTGGAGCAACTGATCCCTCCAAACTATTCCAAGCAACAGGCCACCATTTTTGTTTTGTTTTAATGAGGTCCTGTTTCCTGGCATATTTTGGAGGAATCAAGATACTCTAAATGTGGAGCAACTGATCCCTCCAAACTATTCCAAGCAACAGGCCACCATTTTTGTTTTGTTTTATTGAGGTCCTGTTTCCTGGCATATTTTGGAGGACTCAAGACACTCTAATGAGCCAAAAATAGACCATCCCTTTACATACAGACAGTGATGCAAGTGTGAGGCATAACAACATAATGATACCTGTTTATATATTTCAGTGCTTCAGTTTGTTTTATATATATATATTTGTTATTTTTTGCTGCGTCGTTGCTGTGTCACCTCTGTAATCACCTTCTGCCTCATTGCACAGGGTCTTCCAGGCAGCTACACATAATTATACTGTAAGAAAGATGTATCATTGTATATGCCCATTACACTTCACCACGTTGTCACCTAGTCGTTCCTACCTTCCTTCTTCAACAGGTACAGTTGCCCGCACATGAAGCTGGTATGGCTCGTTACTTTTGAGGTGGCTACAAAAGAAATGAAAGTGAAAAAATATTTAGTTTGTTGACAGGCAGACAGTAAAATATTATTACTGTCTGCTTGTCAACAAACAATAACTTTTGCTCACTTTCCTTCATGTTGTAGGTATTTCACAAGTAACGAGGCGTAGCAGATTCATGTGTGGGCAACTGTACATACAGTCTCGAGCACTAATAGGTATACAGCTTGGGTTGAAGGTTTGAAGCGTCCACCAATTCACCAACGAACTAATTCTAATGGAGATCTTTCTTATTGTGCATTTATTTACCGTCTCTAGGTATTCGAAGCACATCTGGATACTTGATAGTGCTATTGAGTGTACACATATTATTACTCTTTATAAACGTGTATGTATGTATATCCTTATTTAATTTGACCACATCACGTTCACAACAAACAAATCTTTCCTTTCTTCAACAGGTACTCAGTCCTTCGCGGTGTTGGATGAAGGTATCGGCAGTGACAGTAAGGTGTCTATGATGGTGTCACTCATGGATGCACTCTACGCTGCACTCAGAATCTTCATATCGGACGCCAAAGACCTCCCCGTCATTGTGCACAAGAAGGTGAGGAAGAGAGAGAAAACTTTAAGGGGGTGCGGGACTAGGGGACAGGCTTGGGGGGTGCGGGAATAGGGGGACAGGCTTGGGAGGGGGGGGTAGAAAGCCTGTCCCCTATTCCCGCACCCCCCTAAACCCCCCCCCAAGCCTGTCCCCCTATTCCCGCACCCCCCTAAACCACCCCCAAGCCTGTCCCCCTATTCCCGCACCCCCCAAAAAAAACCAGACCCCCCTAAACCCCCCCCCCTCCAAGCCTGTTTCCCTATTCCCGCACCCCCTTAATCTTTTAATTGCTACTGGGTTTCTTTCGAGTCTGTCAAATCACTTGGAGTTAGTCTGTGTGTAAGTTAGAGGACGGCATTGTTGGGCAAAGAGTTAGGTTGGGTTAGACTAGTCCAGAGAAATTGGAGTGTGTTAATCTTTGTGGTGTGAGCATCTTAATTAAGGAGAGATTCTTTTGATAGTAAATTGGAAGGTTTCTGATTCCTCCAAACTATGCCAGAAAACAGACGCCTTCTATTGTACTAACAGGGGATTTGTTTCGTGGCATAGTTTGGAGAAATAAAATAAAAAAAATTCCAATTCACCAACAAGAGAATCTCCCCTAAATAGTATCTAGTGTGGTGGTGGCGGGAGATGGAACGAGGAGTGTGGGTGGGGAGGCAAAGGTAATGGAGCAGTAGACGGGAAGATGGAGTGAGTCGTGAGAAGTGGTGGGTGAGGCAGAGAGAGAAGTGGAGAGGAGTATAGTGAGGTGGAGAGGAGTATAGTGAGGTGGAGAGGAGTATAGTGAGGTGGAGAGGAGTATAGTGAGGTGGAGAGAAGTGCAGGTAGGTGGAGAGGAGTATAGGGAGATAAAAGAGGGAGTACAGGGAGGGTGAAGAGAAGCACTGAAGATTGAGAGAAAGAAAAGAATAATATATAAATCAAAGAAATAGCAGTAAGGTAGAAAGAAGAGTAATAGTAGCAAGAAAGTGGAAATGAGATAATACGTTTGATATAAAGTACTCAAAGGATTGGACACACACACTGGAAAAGCAATGCATCATTTGTAAGAGCAGGACTGTGCAGCAAACCAGATAAAGTCGCTTTAATCTGTCTTGTATAATTCATATGAGCCTGGGGATATGATAGTACACCACGTCTCCATTGACTCACACACACACACATGGCATATATCATAGTTGGTACTTGACAAACTTTATTCCTGAAGGACCTCAACAATTCAGTTTGCATGAGTTACTTGAATCATAATACACAGACACACACACACTACGGTACACCAGGCAGTATCCCCCCCAAAAAATGTAATCTTATCTCAAGAAGGTGAAATCGAACTTAACATTGCCACCCCACACAGGAATTTCCCGGCGGCATCGTCAGCATTTCCCAAGGCTACTTCAACATTGACGAGTCGTTGGGGGGAGAGGTGAAGTTCGCCCTCACCTACTACGACCTGGGTCACGTGGGCAACATGGTGAACCTGATTGACCCCAACAACCGTGTACTGGAGACGATACACCTTCAAGAAGAGGACGGAGATGTTAACACCATCTTTATCACCGTCACGAATGCCATGGTGAGTGAGTGAATGATGTGATTTGACTTGTAAGTTGTTTCGGTTATAAGAAAAGTTTAAAAGGGTCGTTTCATGTCTGGGGATGTCAACACTATCTTCATCACCGTTACGAATGTTATGGTATGTACTGGGAGTCCTTTGTGTTAGGTTATATAATATATACAATATAAGGTTTAATTTAATCACCTACAGTATGTATTAGTTGTATATTACAACTATTATTAGTAGCATCTCTATTTATTATTTATCTTATCCTCTACAGCCTGGAAACTGGAGATATCGTGTGGAGAACCGAGCAGACAGTCACCAAAGTCTGTACATGAGAGTATGGGCAACTCCTCGTGCCCCAAACACCACCTCCCTCTCCTCCACCCCTGACAACGCCATCACCCTTATTGCCTGGACATCCAACTGGAACTCACCCATTGACGTGGCTGATATCAAGAATCCTGTGGTAGTGTATGCCAAGGTGAGTAGGGCAATGATGATGCAATGTTGTCATCGATTTAGAGTTTACAGTAGGTGGTGCTATGAATGCAGTGTTGTAATTTTTTTCATCGTTATACCGTTTGTAATTAGTACGAGTGTGTGTTTAGTTTGTCGACTGCGTGTTTGAGGACCGTTTAGCTGCAATTCCTGCCATGTGGTATTTGGATATGTGGAATGGAATAGTAATTAGTTCGTTTTAGCTGTATGAAACTACTAATGTTCGTTACTGTCCATGGCCGTAGACAAAGTAGGTGCATCGGTTGTAGCAATGTGAAGTGGAAGGAGACGATTGACTAAAGGTTCGACTTGATAGGGATAAAAAAAGGCAGAGAGCGAGATTTGGACGACGGAGTGATGAATAGAGATATGTAAGGAACGGAAGGGTTTGTAGGAAAGTGAGGAGAGGGTGAAGGGGGATCTGATGGAGAGGTTATTGGAAAGGGAGAGGGGATGTGGTTGTGAGAATGGGAAGGATGGATGATATATGGGAAAGGAGCTGGTATAGATGTGTATGATGATGGAAGGGGGATCTGTTATTGTTTGTAGACCTAGGAGTGAAGTATTTTAATAGCTGTGTAGTATGTATGTTTACTATGTAATGACGTGTTTGTTATTCCGTTTTTTTTTATTATAATTTTTAAAACCATGACGTTCTTGGCGTAATGTGTTAAAACAAAATTCCGTGTATAATATATAAATAGATCTTTCTTCTTCTCTCTGTATTGTATATAGATACATTTCTTTTTTATCATTCTATATTGTTTTATACTTTATCTCAAATTTTTATTTTTTTCTCTACACTCTCTAGGTTTTTAATAAAACTACCCTTTTCATTCTCTCCAATCTCATTACCAGATCAACCACTTTTATTACGATACTTCGAAGAGTCTCCGGAGAACAACTTTAAGGCCTCACATAATTTCACAATTTAAAAAAAAAAAAAAACTAAAAATAAGTGGAAATTCGTATTCGGGCATATCAAAGTAACGATATGCTACTTCAATACAATATTGTGGTCACCCTTACCGTCCCCTTGGAAACCCTTGAGCCCCCCACGGGACCCCCGAAGGGGTCCCTCGGGGGCTCAACAGGGTTCCTCAGGAACTAGGAGGGTGTACTTCCCCCTTGGGCCCACACCAAGGGGGAGGGGGATCACTCTCGACAACACAGCACCAAGCACACACAGATACACAGCCTATACAGTGAAAGGCTCACCTCCCTACTGGTTGGTGTGTGTGTACAGTGCGTGTGATACAGTGTTGAAGAGAGTGTAGCCCCGTGCCAGTACACATGTCCGCACAATGCTGAACCATACAACCCGGTATATATTGGGTAGATGTGGTGTACTGGCACATTGACCTCATCACCACGTCTTGTAGTGGCCACACCTCCATACATCTGTAACGAGATAAACATTATTACTTTCTTTATAAAAACAACACAATCTTCATTCCCTTTTTTTTTTTTTTTTTTTTTTTTTTTTTCCTACTCTCGTTATGGAATTATTTTGCCTCCCGTCCTCACCATTAACAACAAATTCTTTTAATTTTAACCACAATTATTACGCTAATACTTATCGACTTTCATCGCTTGTCAATATACAAACATTCTAAATATTATTTTCCAATAAGATGTTTTCATTACCAATTCCTTACTATATTTTTTATTTACATAACATTGTACTAATATTCATATAACAAAATTACTTTCGTAATCTAGGAATTAAGAGGGCTACTAATTCAACAAAACAATTATAGTAACACTGACCTCATCTGTTTCCTACCATATTTTCAATTCTGCACTTTTTCTCACATTATTCTAAATTCAACACAGTGTTCATCTTACCGTATGCAAGTCTCGTAACTAAGGTTGTCATCTGTTGTACTTCAGGGTTGCCATCTATAGTTCACGCCTGCAAGCACAAATCCATAATATTATTTAGTTTTCTGCATCCCAAATTTTTTTTTATATCAAATAACACGTTAATAATACATTTAATAATAACTCCATCCATACATCGAAATTTTTAGTACTTACACATTCACAATTATGTTCGCGTTGCCCGGAATCCTGGTATATAGGGAGTGCCGGACTCTCTTTACCAAACCCTAGTAGCATCACTGCCTCAAACCACAATCAAACACAACAATAACTCAGGTGGGCTTACACTCGACAAACGTTACCCTCAACTAGAAAGCGAGCCACTGAGCTTCTCACAGCAGCACATACCTCTTAAAGGACCCTGTGATGTAGTTAGAAAATTGGAGGTACACGAGTCCTTCAAATATTGCCACGAAACATACACACACACACCTATAGGGAAGGAGCGTGTTTCATGGCATAGTCAGGAGGAATCAGAAGCCTCCAATTCTCAACACCATCACAGGGCTCTTAACCGGTGTGTGTGTATACAGAGACTTGTAACATTTCTGGTACATCAGCCCAGTGATAAGGTATAAATAAATATAGATATCTTATGCAATGATTCTAATGTGAACTAAAATAACACAGAAAAAGGGATGAAATATTTAATTTTGTATTAAGATATCTTATGTAATCAATCTAATGTGAACTAAAAATGACAAAAAGGGACGGAATATTTGCAGCCAACTTCACACACACAAACATACTGTAAACATTTAGGCACTCACTCATCCTCTCTTTGTCTGTGCATCTTTCTTTACCTACCAATATCTATTTTATCTTTCCGTTTCTCGTACACGCAAAGATACACCAAATTATTTCTGTTACACTCACACTCAAAGCAAATTATTTAGGTTCTCCTCACACTCAGATACACCAAATTATTTATGTTCTACTCACACTCACACAGACCAAAGGATTTCTCTTCTACTCACACTCACACAGACCAAAGGATTTCTCTTCTACTCACACTCACACAGACCAAAGGATTTCTCTTCTACTAAAACACACCAAGTAACCAACCAATGATTTCTGCTCTACCTTTCCGACATCACCACGGGTCACAGAACACAGGATGATGAGACTCTTTGCCTGCCAACTGCTGCTGCTGCTGCTGCTGCTCTCCGACTCACAAGTGGCCTCTCTCTCTCACTCACTCTCACACGTTTGGCTCCATTTAGCTCACAACCTGACTCCCTCGTTCGTCACAAGACACTCTAAGAGGATAACTTGGCTGACATGGGCAGACTCTCGCAGGAATTGCCTTTGAGCCAACCGGGGAAAAAAAATATATATGTTGACGTTTGCGAGGCAGCTTTCCTCGACTTCCGTGAATGAGAGTGGATGGTGGTGGTGGATGGTAGGGTGGGTGGATAGTAGGTTAGGTGGGTAAGTGGAGGGTGAGTGAGTGGATGGGTGGAGGGTGAGTGAGTGGATGGGTGGAGGGTGAGTGAGTGGATGGGTGGAGGGTGAGTGAGTGGATGGGTGGAGGGTGAGTGAGTGGATGGGTGGAGGGTGAGTGAGTGGATGGGTGGAGGGTGAGTGAGTGGATGGGTGGAGGGTGAGTGAGTGGATGGGTGGAGGGTGAGTGAGTGGATGGGTGGAGGGTGAGTGAGTGGATGGGTGGAGGGTGAGTGAGTGGATGGGTGGAGGGTGAGTGGATGGGTGGAGGGTGAGTGGATGGGTGGAGGGTGAGTGGATGGGTGGAGGGTGAGTGGATGGGTGGAGGGTGAGTGGATGGGTGGAGGGTGAGTGGATGGGTGGAGGGTGAGTGGATGGGTGGAGGGTGAGTGGATGGGTGGAGGGTGAGTGAGTGGATGGGTGGAGGGTGAGTGAGTGGATGGGTGGAGGGTGAGTGAGTGGATGGGTGGAGGGTGAGTGAGTGGATAGGCGGAGGGTGAGTGAGTAGATGGGTGGAGGGTGAGTGGATAGGCGGGTGAGTGAGTGGATGAGTGACTGAGGCAAAGACGAATGGATAGCTGGATATTTAACGTTACTTGGTTCACTGTGTGGATTGGCAGCTGGGTAGATACAGTATAAATATAAAGGTAGGTGGGTCTAGGGTGGGTGTGTAAGGAGAATCAATTAGTGAGTGGATGGGTGAGGAGGATACTGGATGGCTTCAAGGGTTACGTGTAATGTTTTGAAGACAGGGATGTGTGAATGAAGCGGGTTTGTGTGTGTGAATGAAGCGGGTTTGTGTGTGTGGATGAAGCGGCTATGTATGTATATATGTGTACAAGAAAATTTACTATAGGTCAATTGCAAAGTGTAATATAGAGCAATCACTGATAAAAATAAAAACAACAAATTCCAATAAAAATAAGATAAACTCCAGCTTTAGACCAAACAGCTTCGATACAGCAACAGGTGGAAGGTCGGTGAAGAAAATAACGAGAAGGTAAAATGTGTGTACAGTTTGTTTACATCACGTTACCAGTCAGAACCAGCAGGCAGTGGTGGTGGTGGTGGTAGTGGAGGGGGGAGTGGTGGTAGTGGAGGGGGGGGAGTGGTGGTGGAGGGGGGAGTGGTGGTGGGGGGAGTGGTGGTGGTGGAGGGGGGAAGTGGTGGTGGTGGTGGTGGAGGGGGGAGTGAAAATGAACGGGGTGCTGTTAACACATTTAATTTAACTAATTGTGCCATTTCCCTGAGACATGGGTACAGGCAGTGTGTATAGTTCAGGCATGCTAAGTGGGGGGTGGGGGTGGGAGTACGTAGGTGTGTGGGTAAGAGTCGTGGGAGTAGGTGGGGGTGTGGGTCGTGGGAGTAGGTGGGGGTGTGGGTCGTGGGAGTAGGTGGGGGTGTGGGTCGTGTGAATAGGTAGGTGTGTGGGTGAGTCGTATGAGTAGGTGTGTGGGTGAGAGTGAGTGGGAGGGAGTAGGTATGAAAGGGAGAGAAGGGGAAGGTGTTGGGTAGAGGGTCGGTATAGGAAAGAGGGTCGGTATAGGGAAGAGGGTAGGTGTAAGGAAGAGGGTAGGTGTAAGGAAGAGGGTAGGTGTAAGGAAGAGGGAAGGTGTAAGGAAGAGTGTAGGTATAAGGAAGAGTGTAGGTATAAGGAAGAGTGTAGGTATAAGGAAGAGGGTAGGTATAAGGAAGAGTGTAGGTATAAGGAAGAGGGTACTGATGTCCTAACCTTAAGGGACATACTGTACTATTGATGCGAGTTGTTGGGGCGGTATGGTACTGCATTTGGGGGAGGAGCAATTAACTATGTCTACTATGGGGTGTCGTAACTACATAGGAGAATGTTTATTTAATTTTGATGTATGGAGAAATGCCAGTGGAAGGGAGGACTGATCAGGGCTGCAGTGATGAAAACTTATGAGCTTCAACGTTAAACTATATAATTGTATTGTTATCTATTATTATTGTATGGTATTAAGTGCAAAATAACTTACCTAAATGAAGTATATTGTCAGCTTCTCTACAGCGAGTTATGAGCCGCTGGAAATAGAAGATCCATAACCTCATCTGGAAACGCTGCACTGGAAAGAGAATTACAATATTAATGCAACATCTGTCCAATAGTATCATGGAGGACTGAAATGAATATATTGTCTAGAGTACTGCAGAGGCATAATAAATCTTCGTGTGTCTTGATAACGTACTGTACTTGCAACTTCATTCATTATTCTCACAGTCCCTTGCAATGATAAGCACGAATTCGCTTTACAAGTTTAGGGAGATTAACTTAACCAGCATCCATCATATTTGGAGAGTCGCATTACAGAGGTGTCTAATTACAGTATTTCTGGTCCTTTGGGAGGTCAGGGTATGTAAACAAGTTAGCACGACCACATTGCAAACACTAGAATGGGGTTGGTCATTCCCAAGTATGATTCAGGTGTGTTCTGTGTGAAAGCAGGCAGGCATCTCCTCTCCTTGAAAGCCTTCCTCTGTTTTATTTTTGTCGAATTTTTGGGGGCGGGGGCACTTTCATTTTCTTGAATACTTATGAAATCTATTATATTACACACACACACACACACACTTTTCTCCTCCTCCCCCTTTAATTTAAGATTAGTAGTTTGGGAGGTGTTGCAGTCATATTGTGATAGTGGAGTGTAGTACAAGTGTAATAAGCAGGTGTTCTTCATTGCTTCCCTAATGGCCACCAGTCGAGAAACAACCCGCAGTTATCATTTACTAACAAAAGTTTTTAATTTCTTCTTTAGTCAGCCAAGTGAATTGTGCATTATGTTTTCACTTCTGTACTTATTTTGATGCAAGGAGAACAGATCTGGCACACTTTTTTTTTTTTTTTTACACTTACATATTGTCCACTAAAAAAAAAAAATATTTTAACTATGCAAATTCGATGCGAGTGAACTTGTCAAAAAGCAGATAATTCCTATGACAGTGTGTGAGGGCGGCCCCATCTTGTTTAGTCATGGTGTAAGTATGATTATGAATTCAACTTATATACCAACTGTAAATAATGTTTGTGGTATTGCAGGTGTGGTGGGGAGAGTCGCCAGTGGTGGGGGCAAAAGTGGAAGCCTCACTACAACGACTTGGAGTAAACAGTACCGGCAGTCGATATGCTCCGGTCAACTTCCTCCTCCTTGATAACGGCAGCGGAGGTAACATAATCAATCCATCACCATTTTTTTTAGCCATTTATTATATTGATATATTCTCGAGTCTTGCACAAGGTTGAAACTTCAAGAATGTAATAGTGAATAACTGCTAATAATCTTTGAATTATTTTTTTTTTTTTTTCTCAAGCGATATAAACCAGTGGATAAAAGTCCTGCGTCGTAACCTCCCTAGTGTGACTCTGAAACACCTGAGGTTCGAACACATCTTAGGCGGCCAATCTTAATACTAAGGCTTGTATTATTTTTTCCTTGGCAGACGCTGATGTGACACGCAACGACGGTATCTACTCCCGCTACCTACCACCTGTTGAAGCCCCAGCCTCCCGCTACACACTGTCAGTCATCCTCACAGACAATGGTGGTTCAGCACAGATTATAGTGTCGTCTCATCCCCACATGGATCCCCCACGACCCTACGTCAGTCATATACCCTATTCTGGCCAGGTGGCTGTTGGTGGTCTGGGAGCTCAGTACACCCGGGCCCACACATATGATCCAGGTGAGTCCCGTCCACAGTGTCTTACTCTTATTTATCTTAACTTATTGGCTGAATTATTTAAAGATAAAGTACAATCGTCAAGCCCAGGAGACATGGATACGGTGGAAAATTAGCTATGTAAATAAAGGAGGGTACACTGGGCTATTGAAAAATGACAAATATTGGTCAACAAACACTTTTCATGACTTACACTGTGTGCCTAAGCTTCAAAGTAATTTAAATTGCATTACATTGTACTGTACTATAATGAAATCTCACTTTGGCAATCATCGTCTATCCCAAGTCATTAGCAGAATCCTTAATGTGTACCCTTTGTATACTACATTATGTTGAAGGCATAGTTGTGTTAATAATATTGTCTATTATATACTTGATTCTTTGTAAACTTACATATGTTGTGTTGGTGGTGTCAGCTTGGCCTCGGTGTTGTGGGTCAGTGGTTCCATACAACACTGGACGTCCAACTGGGAGTCTGTACCGCACTAACACGGTGGGTCTGGTGGACCTGAAGGGTGGTGAACACTCCCTCTCACACCTTCCACCCTCACGCGTTGGGGACTTCAGGGCAGAGATCAACCCAGCAGTTCGTCAAGTCACTTTCTACTGGACAGCACCTGGTGATCGTCGTGATCATGGTTCAGGTGAGCGTCCCTCACCTGTGAAGAAAAAATTCAATTTTAAAATAATAGTTCTGTTTACAAAAGTATGCTCAAACAATGATTTTTTATTGTACTTCTTTATCAAATAATTATTTGTGGCAACAATAATGTTATCCCAAACTTTCATTGCACACTCCTAGTCTGATTTTAAACCCTCGGTATATGCTACTAAGGGTGTCTTAGAAAAAATTACATTTGGTCAATCATTTTGTTTAAAGGAAAAACAGTCATGTTATTAACACTATTCTGTTAAATAAAATCGTAGTGAATGCCTTTCATAAATAAATATGCTTTTCTTCCACAGCCATGCAGTATGAGGTCGTGTTCTCAAGAAATGCTGCAGCCACTGGACAAGGTTCAGGTGAGACTGCACCAGAATGGTCTCCACCTAGTGATGTTGGCACTCCTAGTAGCCATACAGTGAGGTGGGGGCGTCATGATGGTGTGTACTACGTTGCCATAAGGGCCATCAGTAAGACTCAGGTTCCTGGACCATGGTCTAATACAGCAGAGCTCTTCATGCCACATCCTCCTACCACTACTGAGAACATCCGTGGCTCCACCCAGGGTGGGGCAGTGAGTGGCAGTGTCAGTGAACTGGGTGTTACCACACCTCGCCCAGCCTCCCTCACCACAAGAAACATCCTGACCATCGTTGGTGTGGTGTGTGGTATCTTGGTTGTCATCCTCATTATGGCAGTGTATTACCTTGTGGTGGTTTCCCGACGAAGACGCCAACAGCAGGAAAAGCAGGCCATTGATGTCCTGGAACCTGTCACCACCACACCTGCTGCCTGTGACACTGACAGTGAAACAGACTCCATCACCAAACCACCTGCTCCACCTGAAGCCCTGGCTGTTGGTGATGCAGAAGTCACCAATAAGAGAGCCATGAGTCCAATCCAGTCATGGCCAGCCTCAACCCTTCTTGCTGAACATGAGAAACGTCGACCCCAAGACCTGCCTGATGGGGTAGAGAGTGGGGAAATGAACCTGCCTCAACCTGACTTGGGTGTCCCTCAGTACATGCCCAATATTGCTCCATGCCCACCCCACCCATTCTACTACCATACACCCAATGGACACTACATAGAGGATAACCTGGCCATGGACACTGGTTCTATGGTCTCCACTCAGCCCTCAGACTCGCTGCTGATGTACAAGGTTGACTCCAATACCAGTGATTACACCCACCCACCATCATCCTCTATTGCACCAACACCTGTCTCATGGGAAGGTGGAAGGCGGCCAGGCTCTACTAAGGTGCCACCACCCACCCCGCCCAAACCTACACTCTCAGCCCACCTCACTCTAGGTGGAGTTGCATCCACTCCTGTGGGTCAGGAAAGGAAGAGGAGAAATGTGACCCAAGTGTAAATTTGGTGCAGATCCCAATTCAATGGATCTCATTATTACATTCCTGTTTTGTGAGATGACAGCCATTATGGGTCTGACAGTGCTGAATGTACAATGAAGCAAAGTAGTCATTCTAAAGACATAAGTACTTAGGTTAAATAAACTTATACCTAAAGTACCCATATAGTAACTCCACCGTGTTAGCCTAAACCAGTGAACTATAAACATGACAATTACTGAACTTCTTCACCTGGTGCTGTGGTGGATTTACATTGACTTGATGAAGTGCATTTTCATATCACTTACATGATTAGTTCCTTCTAGACATTGGTAACAGGACCAAAACACCTGTTAAATGGAAGGCTCTTTAGTGACCACCACTGGACTCCTGGTGAAGGTGGTGATATGCATGTTACCTACGAGTCTGTACTACAAAGTGCAGAACGTACGAGGGAACAATAATTGAAACTACGCTCAGTGTATTTAACATTTGATTGTTGTAGAACTTGTCTGCATTGTGGCCATATGACTAGGGTACACTCAAAAATAAAAGATTGAAAACAGGGGAGAGGGACGATAATGATAAGATTGACGCATGGTTTTTGTCCTATTGTTGTAAACTGTTACTGTTACATACATACATACATACATACATGCAGGCAGAGGTGTAGAGGAGATGGGAGGGTTGGTAAAAGAAGTGTTACATCAATCACCTCCCCTCTTTCTCTCTCCCTCTGACCCACATCCTCATAAACTTTTCCCTCTTTCATTTCCCTTGCCCCTTCATCATCAGCCCTCTTCCCTTGCATCGTTGTGTGTCTCCTGTTATCACTCCCTTCCCCCAGTTACTGTAGCCCATAATATATTGTCCTGCTTCTCTTCCATTTCAAAACATTCCACTCCCCAATATGTAGGAAGAGCAACATCTACCTCCCCATAATTCTCTCTCCAACCATAATTCTTGTACCCAAATATTCACAAGAGCCCCTTTCAGCCCTCCCCTCCCTTGTCTCATCATTCCCTCCCTTCCCTAACCCCTTTTAATAGCCTCCCTTTCCCGACCCATTTTAATAGACCCCCTCCTCTCCCCTCATCATTCTCCTCCTCTCCCCTCATCATTCCCTTCCTCTCCTAACCCCTTTTCATATCCCCTCCCCCTCCCTCCTCTCCCGGCCTATATCCTATTCGACAGTCATACAGCTCAGTGTATTATTGTGATGTAAAAAATAAAAAAAATACGTAATTCAGGAAAAT
Organism: Petrolisthes cinctipes; assembly: GCA_033782935.1. NCBI lineage: Eukaryota > Metazoa > Arthropoda > Malacostraca > Decapoda > Porcellanidae > Petrolisthes > Petrolisthes cinctipes. Next base: position 44,040 of record JAWQEG010005829.1, on the reverse strand, counting down.
TATGTATAACTAATTAATTAAGTAAGTGTGTGGGTATTTGATAATGTATAATAGATAAGAGTGATAATTCGGAGTTAAGTTCATTCAGTGCTTCTTTCCGCCTCCTGAAGCACTAACTCACAGTTGAATGGTTCTGTTGTTTTCTAAATAGTAAATTAAAGGTGTGTGTGTGTGTTTCTGTGTGTGTGTGTGTGTGTGTTTCTGTGTGTGTGTGTTTCTGTGTGTGTGTGTTTGTTTCTGTGTGTGTGTGTGTTTCTGTTCGTGTTTCTGTGTGTGTGTGTGTTTCTGTCTGTGTGTGTGTTTCTGTGTGTGTGTGTGTTTAATGGTCCAGTGGCTGCATGGTGTGTCTTGAGAAATGCAGCAAATTATTTATTGGCATATATATCTTTGCACAGAACATGAGATTTGACCACTCCTGACCTTAGAATCATATACATACAAAATAAAGGCATGTTTTCTGCTTCTCACAACAAAACACATCCACCACTGTAACAATAATCTCTGACTGAGTGAAAATAAATAGTATCCATGTCACCTCAAGATACACTGAAGGAGAAGAACGACCACATTGCATATTTTTTACACTCAGACAGAGAGAGAAGTGTACCATATAAACATCATTAATTAAATTTAGGGGGTTCGTTTGTTGGTGAATTGGAAGGCTAACTAACTAATTCCTCCTCCAAACTATACCAGGAAACAAATGATCACCTCAGTGGTAATAATAGGAGATCTGTGTGTGTGTGTGTCTGTCTGTCTGTCTGTTTCGTGTCATAGTTTGGAGGAATCCGACACCTTCCAATTCACCAACAAGACAATCTTCCCTAAACTGGTATGCTAGGATTGATTGATAGATTGATATTCGACTGGTATGATATGATTGATAGGTTGATTGAAAGATTAGGCTGGTATGCTAGGATTGATTGATTGAAAGATTAGGCTGGTATGCTAGGATAGATTGATTGAAAGATTAGGTTGGTATGCTAGGATAGATTGATTGAAAGATTAGGTTGGTATGCTAGGATTGATCTAATTGAAAGATTAGGTTAGTATGCTAGGATTGATCGATTGAAAGATTAGGCTGGTATGCTAGTATTGATCGATTGAAAGATTAGGTTGGTATGCTAGGATTGATTGAAAGATTAGGCTGATATGCTAGGATAGATCGATTGAAAGATTAGGTTGGTATGCTAGGATTGATTGAAAGATTAGGCTGGTATGCTAGGATAGGTTGATTGATATTAGGTTGGTATGCTAGGATTGATCGATTGAAAGATTAGGTTGGTATGCTAGGATTGACCGATTGAAAGATTAGGTTGGTATGCTAGGATTGACCGATTGAAAGATTAGGCTGGTATGCTAGGATTGATTGAAAGATTAGGCTGGTATGCTAGGATCGATTGAAAGATTACGTTGGTATGCTAGGATCGATTGAAAGATTAGGCTGGTATGCTAGGATTGATCGACTGAAAGATTAGGTTGGTATGCTAGGATTGATTGATTGAAAGATTAGGCTGGTATGCTAGGATTGATTGATTTAAAGATTAGGCTGGTATGCTAGGATTGATAGATTGATATATTGGTATGCAAAGAGACTAATAGTGTCGGGAGGGGGGGGGAGTGAGTTGGCTTGCTGACTTATATTAATTAACAGTTCATGTCCTTTCGCTTAAAATCATATTTGTCGTCCACCCAGGAAGGTTTCTGCACATGATTTTACTCTACCATGTAACTAGAACTGCACCGTTCCTTTTGTATATGATGTACATAGTTTTTTTGTGCCAAATTTCATGTAGGCCATGTCTATTTTTGTACTTGTGCTGAACGAGTCAAGGAAATAAGTGAGGGTGGCATCCTTTGTGTGGTCACCAGCTTCACCTGATTTAAAGCAACTCTTTGCAGAATGCTTGTAACTTGTGCTTGTAGCCTGTGCAGAGTGCTGAGTATAAAACCTACATTGTATGGTTATCATTGTGTATACAGTCCCATCAACACAGCAAAGTTCTCACAGGTGGTGTATAGTTAGTCACTTACAAAAGAGGGAAAGGAGATGACGGAGAGTTGAGAAGTGCTGGAACAATTGATACATGGGGAATTAGAGATATATTGAGATTCCCATACTTTTGTAAGTGACTGTACTTTGTGACGTCAGTTGTACATGTTGACTTGGGAATATACAGACATTTAAGGACGCTGCTACAACATAATAATAATAATAATAATAATGACCACACTTCTCTATAGCCCATCACTTGATCCCAGGTTACAGTGAAAAAAGATCCCTTTGCATAAGCTTTTGCTTGTTGATGTGTGTGGACCTGTGACTTGTTAAGATGTCTGGCCCCAATATGACATGTTAGTGTCTTGTATAATATGACATGATGAGATTTGTTTTGTGCCTGCACTTGATGTGACATGACCTAACTTGTGTCCCTTGGATTGTGGTGACCTGATAACTTTGGAGATGTGCTCTGCCTGTGACTGGTATAGTATATCTGTTTTCAACATGAAATGTTTGATAGTTATAAGAAATGCTTCAGCGAAAAGACCAGATTTTATAGTTAATATGCACTCTTGTAGATAATGTTGGGAATAGCACTGGCTGGTATCGTAGTACAGTATTTATCATGACTAAAGTACAGTATTCATGAAAAGTGGCTTCACATACCTACTATCGAGTCATAATAATGTCTCTTCAAATGCCACCGTGAGTCCTAATCATGTTTGGAATGCAATACTCAATGGTTGATAGATACATTCTGGGATAATGTGTTTTACTTCTTACCATAAACAAATATGTCATCCAAGTATTAATTGATGGATATATAGGACACAAACTATATGTCCCTAACCTAGAATGTACTGTACTTATCAGGTATTAACTGATGACAACCACATTGCCAAACCTCGGTGTTCATAGCAACTGGAACGAGTACAGACCTCACTGTACTTCATTAAACATTCACTTGACATTTCAACAACACAGAGGGAGACACCACAATGAGGAGCCTCTACTGATTATTGTTCCACTGATGCTTCTACAACAAGTCTGAAGCTCTTGTGACACCTTAATTATCTCCTCCCTTTAAAAGTATTCTCCTTAAGGGGGTAATTCACTTTTGTTTCACTGCAGCGCCTTGATTCCTCCAAAGTATGCCAAGAAACAGGACCAGATGAACAAAAATAATGCTGTTCTGTTTATTTAAATAGTTTGGATGAATCGATTGCTCCAGATTAACCAACACTGTACTGTACTTCCCCCTTAAATAATATTCCTTTTTTTTTATCGGTTTTACAGTCCATACAGTTTTCAGCATCACCAGCAGAGCCCCCCTTTGTCTCCCCCTCTTACCAACCCACCCCACCCCACCCCACCCCACCCGAAATCAATGCCAGGACGGCCAGTGGTGTTCCCTTTTCAGCCGCAGACATCATCAAGCAGGGACTGTGTGTGTTGAGGTAGATCTAAACAAAGCTATGAACGTAGAGAATAAATATCGTTTGAGGAGACTGTGTTGACAACTTGATGATACTCAATTCTTTAAAACTGTACAGAATATATATAAACAAAAATAATTCCTCCTCAAAGTTGTTTATTCTCTACAAAATGTCTCTGTAGATCTAAAAAAACAAAATACAAAAAAAAAAAACAAGCTATGGTTATTTTGACCCGTTTTTTAATACTAGGACAAATTCAGCCGTGCTTTATTTAGGTCCAATCAAGTGGTCTCTGAGTGTTGTCGATATTCTTTTGTTTACAGGAACGCATATCAATCTGCTTTAGCACTATGTAACGCTGTGCGATAATCATTACTGTATAAGTCTGCACATTTGTGTTTTTTATTTCAAACGAGATCCACAAACGACGGAGCCGAAATAACCCGAGACATTTCGAAAGAGCACCAACTGGGACTCAATTTAACTCTTTTCTACTTTTGAGATGCAGAAAAAAAAAAAAAAATTGTGAAGCCTCTGGTAGAACATCACTGAAAATATATTCTTGATTATTTTAAATCTTGTAATATGATAAAGAAAACATTTAAAAAGCAATGGAACTAAGATGCATTGTTGTCCTTCACGAGAAAGAAATAATCATGATTATATATTATAAAATACTGCCAACTGTGTGGTTTGATACGAACTTCATAAGGCTTCGGAGTTTAGAAAAATTTTACAAGCTGCAACAACAACAACAACAACAACAATAAATACAGTGAATTTTGCATGATCTTCAAAGGTGACCCTAAAGTGGAAAAGTGTTAATTAAAGAACCCAAGGCCAGAGTGTCGATGACTAACTCAGTGCCTGTCATAAGGAAGAGTGGATCACCCCGTCCATGTTACTGTTACTGTGTGTTATTGAACCAAGCAGCCAAACTTGTTTACCCAGACATCATTGTATCTGTTTTGTACTTTTAGGTGATGCTCCTCCTCTGGCCTCACCATAAGCATGATATCAATACCTATGCCGTCATCCACTAACTAATAAAGTCAGAAAGCTTGGGCAATCTTGACATAACTAAAAAAAAATCAAATAATCTCAGTTTATGGGATTTCCACTCATTAATTCAGACTTATGGAATGAAGTACTTTAAGATAATATTACCTATACCTCATGATGAGCAATGTAATATGTACACTTAGTTAACAAAAATCCCCCTAGTTACATAGTATTCAAGTGTCAAATGACGAAGGATGAAGAAGGTTAATGTGATGTTCAGCTTATGGATGACACCAGAGGAAGTTTCAGCCCCAATGTTGTGCTGAATGCATTGGGTCTGACTGGCTATGTCTGGTGTTCTAGGATATATTTGGGGGGGGCTGACTGACCGACCGACCCTTGTTTGCTCACTCCCTGTCCCTCTCTCGGTTGTGACAGGCGGCTTCATCCTCAGCCCATCAAAGACTAAGTAAGAATCAATCAAGACCCAAAAAAAAAAAAACTGGTAAGCACAACTAGTCACTTCATCACTGAGGGAGAGTACAGTACATTATCGAGCAATGGTTTTATGACAAGTCCCGTGTCTTAATTCACTTTCAAAGGTGGAATTCAAAGTTGTATCTTCATTTATTTCTATAATGGGAGTAATTTTGTTTGTTAACACTTCAGGCGCGTCAATCAATGAGGATTCGAATCATTGAATCGTTTCTATAAATAATGAAATTGTTAAATTCTATAATTACGTTTATGTGTATTGTTTTATACATTTATTATCATGCACTAAGGGATAGAAAAATAATTACTGACCCTCCCACATAAGAAAAACACAACTTCAATAATGATACAAGTATGTGTTGTTGACCCAGACAGTGCGTGTTAAAATATATATATATAGATGCTTGAAAGATGACTATTATACTAAACAAATTACTCCCGGTATACAGACAGGAGGTGAAAACAAACTGAACCAGGCAAGATAAAGAAAGGCACAGGACTTTGAATAATAATAACCATACATACATACATAGGGTCGAGTTGAAGCCCCCCACACACCCCATGAAAATAATCTTGTATCTCGTAGTGATGGTTGGTTGCTGTGTCAACTGTTTGTTACGAAGGCCACTGTGATTTATGTAGTGTATCATTAATCTTTAGATATTTATATGAGAATCAGTGTCACCATTTCCTCTTTTTTTAATTTATCTAGTCGTGGGAACCATACACCATCGTCCCTCTGTACAGATCTCTAAATAAAAAGACTCATTGCTGAGAGGTTTTTATCTATCCTTACCACAGAAAATTATATATATTCAAACATGAAGTGAATGCTAATGAAAGTGTACAATGAAATACACTATTTTTTTTTTTAATAAAAGATATATATAAGACAAATACCATATCTTGCAACATCCACAACCCATCTCTATTAACTTCTCCCAAAACTTGCAAGATCGGTATTACGAAATAAATTGTACATAGCTCTGCACATCTAACTTCCCTCCACATTAATTAAAGGTCAACATATCAACCAGGCATTATTTTGTCTTCAGCCCTCATTAACTCAACGTAGATGATAAAAGGGTATTAAAAGGTATCTAAATCAACATAGAAAAAGGGCCATTGAATTAAATTAGCCTACGTCTCATACGCTAAAGCAGGTAAAAAAATATATACACATATATATACCCAGGGCGTTTGTTAACATATTATAGACGTAGAACTGAAGGGAATTATTTTATGCTGTCGAATGTACCCAGCAGAGGACAAACAGATTAAGATGAACCAACCAACCCCGACCCACAACATAGACTATGACAGTGACCGCTAGTGTAATATCAGGTTTAAATGTTGCCTGCTGCTGCTGCTGTTGTGAGAGAAGGCAGAGAGAGAGAGAGAGAGCTTTGACATTTTGAAGAATTAGTTTAGCTACCTATGCAAATGGCTGGTTACGTCCAATGAGTATGTATGAAATGTAGTAATATTTTGGTGTGTTGTGTTGTGTTGTGTGTGTGTCGGGCAGATGGTGTTGAGCCCCGGGTGGGATGGGGTGGGGTGGGGTGAGGGGGAAGTAAGTTTAGGGGGGGATGGGGGAAGTAAGTTTAGGGGGGATGGGGGAAGTAAGTTTAGGGGGGGATGGGGGAAGTAAGTTTAGGGGGGGATGGGGGAAGTAAGTTTAGGGGGGGATGGGGGAAGTAAGTTTAGGGGGGGATGGGGGAAGTAAGTTTAGGGGGGGATGGGGGAAGTAAGTTTAGGGGGGGATGGGGGAAGTAAGTTTAGGGGGGGATGGGGGAAGTAAGTTTAGGGGGGGATGGGGGAAGTAAGTTTAGGGGGGGGATGGGGGAAGTAAGTTTAGGGGGGGGATGGTGGGGGTGGGGGGGAAGTAAGTTTCGGAGGGGATGATGGGGGGAGGAAGTAAGTTTCGGAGGGGATGATGGGGGGGAGGAAGTAAGTTTCGGAGGAGATGATGGGGGGAGGAAGTAAGTTTCGGGGGGATGGTGGGGGGGGGAGGGGAGTAAGTTTAGAGAGCGATGTAGTGAGTGTGTTAAAGTGAGAATGTTGGTTTAACTCACGAGGAACTTGGGATACAGTATAGTTAAATTCGAAGTTTCTGAATCCTCTAAACAGCTATAATAGTTATGCTTGGAAATGGAAGGAAGCATACAGGCTACATAGATTATTTACTTTAATTACTCATTTATTTATATTATTATTTTTATCATCATTATTTTCATTATAGAAGAATCAGTAGCCACAAAATATTTATATATGATGGCAACAAAGGACTCTTAAAATAATAATAATAATAATAATAATATGGTGGTGGTAATAATTAAAAAGGTTATATCAGATTAACAATATCATCGCACAAACTATACATCCGGCCTGACCTTCATTCTTAACACTTTTTACTGAGACGAAATTAATATCCCTCCACAGAGACTGAATACCATGACACAAACCTTCACAGTATATGAGTCCACCACACACAACGCAAACATTATTATTATTATTATTTTTATTATTAATCATTTTTATTATTATTATTATTTTTATTATTATTATTATTATTTTTATTATTATTATTATTTTTATCATTATTATCATTTTTATCATTATCATCATTTTTATCATTATCATCATTTTTATCATTATTATTATTATTATTATTATATTTATTATTATTATTATTTTCTGGCCCCCTACATCATATATATATCACCCCCTCCCCTGTTTATTCCCAATCTGTTACCGACATGTAAGGATTCCAAGACTGCTATGATTCAAAGACTGCTATGATTGCTGCATATCTTTCTATGAGTGGTATCCGTGACAGGTGACCCGGACGGACCTCACTCAGTCTATGTGCAAAATACGACTCGACCCCGGGGCTTATTAATTAAAGGGGTAATATAGTGCAAAGTTGGTGTTGTTGGTTGCGGTAAATTTGGAGCAGCAAACAGATTCCTTCAACCTATTCCAAGCAACAGGATACCATTTTATTAATTCATTGGACTTGTTTCCGGACAGATTATGGAGGAATCAAGGTCCTCCAATGTCCCAAATGTACAGTTGGGGAACAAAGTATCTGGACACCGTCGACGGCTTCTGGTAACAATGTCAGTGATAAACACGTTAGTACTAGACAAAATTTATTCATTACTACATAAGGATAACTGATATTGGGTGACGTCGACCAACCACAGACAGTGAAATAAAAGTTATCCTTCAATTCATAAATCGTTTCTCTCATTGATGTGTTTACTTTGGGGATGTTGCCAGAAGTCGCCAACAGTGTTCAGATACATTATTCCCCAACTGTACATACACTATACCCTTAAGAGAAATCGTGATACTGTAAAAGTCGGAAAATTGAATATAAATGAATCCTTCGAATATTGCCACGAAACACCACCAATATGGAAGAAGCTTGTTTCGTGGTATGGTCAGGGGGAATCAGAAGTCTCCAATTATCATACACGTTCACAAGGTTCCTAAATGAGATTGTTAAGGGGAGATTCTCGATGGTTGGTGAATTGGGAGGTACGTGATTCCTCAAAACTATGCCAGAAAATAGATGACCTTAAGGGGATATAAGGGGGTAATTCACTTCTGTTACATTGGAGTGCCTTGATTCCTCCAAAGCATGCCAGGAAACAGGACCAGATGAACAAAAATAAATGGAGTTTTGTTGCTTGGAATTGTTTGAAGGATTAAGTTGCTCCAGATTTACCAACACTACTTCCTCCTTCTTAATTAAGTTTGTATCAGAGTCTTGAAGTTTAGAATGCATTGCCTCATCATTTAATCCTTAAGTATACATTATAGGGTAGCAGACAAAAGTTATTTATGGTCTTATTAGAAATGCAACAATTATAACTCCCGAGAAAAACAAGTGGCATAGCACTCCTTTACCCTCACAATACTTTTCAGAAATTACAGATTTTTTTTTTTTTAGATGATTAAATTCCGTCTCCACCAAAACTGGACAAAAAAAAAAAAAAAAAAATTGAGACAAGTGTCCATTACATTTGGCAAAAGAAAATAAACACTGCCAAACTTATAAAAAACAAAAAATTATATATATATACTGGTATATATAAAAGTAAACTGGGCATAATTATATTTGCATGAGGAAATCAATCAATCAACGCTTGGGCTTTCAATATGGTTGGTTCGTTGCATGGATACGAACATTGGACAGAGCAGGGGACACTTTTCTCTTTGACTGCACACGATTTTTATAAAGGGATCGGTGCGTCTCTCCGTTCACATGGAAAAATATAATAATGTCCAGATTTTTTGGGGGGGTAGTGTATTAGCAGAAGGGATACACAGAAACGACTGACTGACTCACTGACTGATTGTACACGATATGAACACACGGGACACCAATAAACCAGGGACATCACTCGCCTACTCCCCAACCAGCATACCTACCCACCCTTCGCTCGCTTATAAACTGCCCTTCTCTGCCCCCCCCTCTCCCTCTCTCCCCCCCTCTCCCTCTCTCCCCCCCCCTCTCCCTCTCTCCCCCCCCCTCTCCCTCCCTCTCTCCCCCCCCCTCTCCCTCCCTCTCTGCCCCCCCCCTCTCCCTCTCCCTCTCTCCCCCCCCCTCTCCCTCTCCCTCTCTCCCCCCCCTCTCCCTCTCCCTCTCTGCCCCCCCCTCTCCCTCTCCCTCTCTGCCCCCCCCTCTCCCTCTCCCTCTCTGCCCCCCCCTCTCCCTCTCCCTCTCTGCCCCCCCCTCTCCCTCTCTCTCTCTGCCCCCCCCTCTCCCTCTCTCTCTCTGCCCCCCCCTCTCCCTCTCTCTCTCTGCCCCCCCCTCTCCCTCTCTCTCTCTGCCCCCCCCTCTCCCTCTCTCTCTCTGCCCCCCCCTCTCCCTCTCTGCCCCCCCCTCTCCCTCTCTCTCTCTGCCCCCCCCTCTCCCTCTCTCTCTCTGCCCCCCCCTCTCCCTCTCTCTCTCTGCCCCCCCCTCTCCCTCTCTCTCTCTGCCCCCCCCTCTCCCTCTCTCTCTCTGCCCCCCCCTCTCCCTCTCTCTCTCTGCCCCCCCCTCTCCCTCTCTCTCTCTGCCCCCCCCTCTCCCTCTCTCTCTCTGCCCCCCCCTCTCCCTCTCTCTCTCTGCCCCCCCCTCTCCCTCTCTCTCTCTGCCCCCCCCTCTCCCTCTCTCTCTCTGCCCCCCCCTCTCCCTCTCTCTCTCTCCCCCCCCTCTCCCTCTCTCTCTCTGCCCCCCCCTCTCCCTCTCTCTCTCTGCCCCCCCCCTCTCCCACACACACACACACACACACACACACCGTTCACAGCTTTGAGAGAAGTTGAGGCCAAGTATATACATTAGGGAGCCGAGTCCAGTATATACATTAGGGAGCCGAGTCCAGTTGTGGCCACGTAATACCCTCACTGGAGGCACCGAGAGACGAATTAATACAACTTCTCTCATGTACACGTCACATTCATCTCCATTACCAGTCAACGTGCAGTGCTTTCTCTGGTGGCACTCCAAGATGGCACTTTATGATGATGAGGCTTTAAGAGGAGAATCTCTTGTTGGTAAACTGGAAGCTACTGACTAATTCCTTAACTCTACCAGAAATAATTAAAAAGAGACTCAAGATAATTAACCTGTGAATAGGTCTTATTTTTTAAGACAGATAAAATAAGAAGCAATTTTAATTATCATAGTAACCTCTAACGTGCCAAAATAAAAATGAGGGAAACATAATGAACAAAACTGTACTAATACCCTGACGACACTGACTGGTGCCTGGGAAATACAGTGTTGTTTACCTAAGGCACTGGGGGTGGCACTCTCGGCCCGGTATAATCATGCAGGTGGCACTCTGGAGCGGCACCGAGGCGGCACTCCATCAGCGAGGGTGGCCGGTAACGTAGCATCTTCAATTACAGCAAACAGCCTTAGGTACTTAGGAGGTAAGACTGTGGCCACTAGTTTTACCTAACTCACTACATGTGTACACCAACTAACACACACACACAGGAACATGGGAATATGGACATGGGAATATGCACACATACGTATACACAGGGACACGTACACAAAAGGACTTACACAGAGAAACACACACACACACACAGAAACACACACATACAGATACACACACAGAACCGCACACATACAGATACACACACAGAACCGCACACACACAGAACCGCACACACACAGAACCGCACACACACAGAACCGCACACACACAGAACCGCACACACACAGAACCGCACACATACAGATACACATACAGAAACACGCATACACACACACACACACACACACACAGAGAGAAACACGTACACACAAACACGCACATGCACGCACGCCCACCAACTAACTAAACTCCAAGCAAAGACAGGAGGCTCAAACTGACTACACTTGGAAAATATGTACCGAGAAGGGGAATGACACAGCCAGACTTACAGTACTTGCCTCCCTGTCAATATTTCACCCAAGTGTGCTCGGTTTGGGGTCCTCGCTATACATTTTCTCTTCCCAGGAGGTTTGTTTGTGCTCACTTCCCATATTTAATATACTTTTGGTACAGTCACGAGCACTAATAAGTATACAGCTTTAGTTGATTAAGCTTTGAACAGTCAAATTTAAAAACGAAGTAATTCCAATGGAGATCTTAATGTGCTTTTAATTAACTGTCTCTAGGTACTCGAAGCACACCTGGATACTTATTAGTGCTCGTGACTGTACATTGGAACGCCTTGATTCCTCCAAAGTATGTCAGGGAACAGGTCCAGATTAATTAAGGACCCTGTGATCGTGTAAAATTTAAGGATTCCGATTCCTTCTGATCTTGCCACGAAACAATCTCCTTCCAAATAGATGGTGTTTCGTGGCAATATTTGAAGAACTCTCTAACCTCCAATTTTCTGACTACATCACAGGGTTCCTTAAGGGGAGATTATCTTCTTTTTGGTAAATTGGAAGGTTGTCGATTCCTGCAAACTATCCCAGGAAACAAGTCACTCTAATGTTACCAATAGGGGATATATGTTTTGTGGCATAGTTTGGAGGAATTAGAGACCTACCAATTCACCACAAATAAGAGAATCTCCCCTCCTTCAACCTCATCTAAATCATGGGTCCTATCGGCTTGGTAATGGTGTAGGGTCATACTAGGGAATCCATACTTGAACACACGAACAAACCCATGCCAAAAAAAGCAAACCAGGCACACTTTGGGACTGGGGAGCGAACGAACGAAAGAAAGAACGAGCCACCTGACCAACAACAATCCTCCCTCCTGACTCATGGAAAAGTCTCCACTAAACTTAGGGATTGGGGAGCGAACGAACGAGCCGTCAGTCTAACAACATTTCTTCCTTCCGTCCCTCCATCCATCCCTTTTCCCCTTTCCTCCCTCTCTCCCTTTACTTGTCTCCTTCCCCTTCCATCTCCCCTTCCCTCCCTCACATCTTTCCTTTCCTCCCTCTTCCACCTCCCTTCCTCCCTCCTTTACTTGTCTCCTTCCCCTTCCATCTCCCCTTCCCTCCCCTCCCAACTCCTCTTCCCTCCCCTCCCTTTTATACCTTCCCTCCCTCACATCTCCCCTTCCCTCCCCCTCTTCCCCTTCCCTCCCCCTCTTCCCCTTCCCTCCCCCTCTTCCCCTTCCCTCCCCCTCTTCCCCTTCCCTCCCCCTCTTCCCCTTCCAACTCCTCTTCCCTCCCAACTCCTCTTCCTTCCCTCCCAACTCCTCTTCCTTCCCTCCCTCACATCTCCCCTTCCCTCCCTCACATCTCCCCTTCCCTCCCTCCCTCCCTTCCTTTTATACCTTCCCTCCCCTTTCATACCTCCCCTCCCAACTCCTCTTCCCTCCCCTCCCTTCCCCCTCTTCCCCTTCCCTCCCACGCGGAAAAGTCGCCACCAATTTACGGTTGGCATATCATTAGAGGCCGGCCACGCACGCCATTACCCAGCCCCTCGTGTATATATTAAGGACCCTGTGATCGTGTACAGGAAACTTGGTGGCTCCAGATTCCTCCTGAGTATGCCACGAAACAAACAACCTACCGTACTTCAATATACGTGGTGGTGTTTCGTGGCAATATTTGAAGGACTCGCTAACCTCCAATTTTCTATTACTACAACACAGGGTCCAGTAAGTGGGCCGCCGAAGCATGTATTGCAACAAGACTTTTTTTTTTTTTTTTTTTTTTTTTTTACGAATTTTTTTTTAAGGAGGGTGGTAGAGTGTTATGTAAATCTGGAGCGTGCAACTGATTCCTCCAAACTAATTTAAGCAACAACAACATGTCATCATTAATTTGCGTTAGGGTGGTTGAGTGTTATGTAAAATCTGGAGGGTGCGTCAGATTCCTTCAAACTAATTTATTATGGTCCTGTTTCCTGCATGGTTGGTTTACTTTGGAGGAATCAAAGCACTCCAGTGTAACAAAAATTTACTCCCTCAATTAAAAAAAAAAAAAAAAAAAAAAAAAAAAAAAAAAATAATAATAATAATAATAATAACCACAATAATAACAATAATAATCAATAAATAAAGGGATTATCTTATATAACTTAAAAATTTCGTATAATTACCAGGTTGGGTGCGATGACTGACTGAGTAAACAAAACTATATCCGTCATAATTATCATCAATAATAGTGAACGGGAGGATGTACAGTCGGCCTCAGTAATTCCAATACACCACTTTGACATCAAGGGTTCGTAACAACTCAAAAAAATTTAGTACATTAATTAACATCCTAACACCAAACTTTTGTAGAAATTTTATATGGGTAATTTTTGAATCAGTCAGTAGAACAATTGGTACAGTATGTGTCAGAATAAAGACTTCTTCCTTATAACCAATGATATGTGTGTGAATTCCTGAGGCCGACTGTACAGTATGTTAATTTCTGCAAGCCCCACTTATTAAGGACCCTGTGATTGTGTATGAGACTTGGTGGCTTCCGATTCCTCCTGATTATACCACGAAACAAGCTGCTTCAATATAGGTGTGTGTGTGTGTTTCGTGTATGAGACTTAGTGGCTTCTGATTCCTCCTGCTTATAACACGAGACAAGCTGCTTCAATATAGGTGTGTGTGTGTGTGTGTGTGTGTGTTTCGTGTATGAGACTTGGTGACTTCTGATTCCTCCTGCTTATAACACGAGACAAGCTGCTTCAATATAGATGTGTGTGTGTGTGTGTGTGTGTGTGTGTTTCGTGTATGAGACTTGGTGGCTTCTGATTCCTCCTGATTATAACACGAGACAAGCTGCTTCAATATAGGTGTGTGTGTGTGTGTGTTTCGTGTATGAGACTTGGTGGCTTCTGATTCCTCCTGATTATAACACGAGACAAGCTGCTTCAATATAGGTAGGTGTGTGTGTGTGTGTGTGTGTGTGTGTGTGTGTGTTTCGTGTATGAGACTTGGTGGCTTCTGATTCCTCCTGATTATAACACGAGACAAGCTGCTTCAATATAGATATGTGTGTGTGTTTCGTGGCAATATTTTAAAGGACTCGCTAACCTCCAATTTTCTTCTGACTACATCACAGGGTCCCTTAAAGACAAATATTACCTTTTGGATAAGTTGCAAGGCTACCGATTCCTCCTAACCATACCGGAAAACAGATGCCCTCAATGGTACTAATAGGGGATCTGTTTCGTGACACACTTTGGAGAACACAGGAGACCTTTAAATTCACCTTAACTAACAAGCAGGTAATTATTTCAGACGAATTATTATGTTAAAATAAAAAAATAAAATACATCGCATCACTACAAAAATAAAGAAAAAAAAAAAAGAGAGAAAAGAAAAAATATCATAGTTAGACTCTCAGAATTATTCGTTAGCGGTGCAGAATTTTTTGGCACCGGACTTGCATATCAAAAATTTCAAAGTACTATGAGTGTTGTAGCGGAACCAACCACCATCATTCGCTCTAACTGGTGAAATTCATAAATAAAAATAATAATAATGGGCGAAAAAGATTTACGAAAAGCTGACTGGCTGGTTGGTTGGTTGGTTGGTTTGCTGGGTCGATCAAAAGATTTCATGTATCTAATCTCTCTAATAATGAGTTTCATATATCTAAATATTTAATGATGAATGGGTACTTTTATAATCGTGAAATTATGACTGATATCATTAACCACCAAATAATAATGATATTTTTATAAGAGTTAAAATAATGACAGTTAAAATAGTGACTGATATTATTAAATCAATAATAATAATGATTTACACAATTCTTGAAACGAAATATGATTATGATGAATGTATACTTTTATAACAGTGAAAATAATGACATATTAACGAAAGAATAACGATTTACATAATTCTTGGACAAAATAATGATGATGAAAGTGTACTCGTAAAACAGTGAAATTATGACAGGAATATCATTATTAACAACGGAATAATAATAATAATTTGCATAATAATAATAATAATAATAATAATAATTGCTGGAATATGATGCGACCTATTACCAAACACAGAGTGGAGCTGCCGAATTACAACGAAAAATAAGCAAAGTTTTATCAGCATACGTTTGCATATATAAATACATGAAATAATAGTAGTGGGAAAATATCATCATGCTATCTCACACGTCATTAAATATTCCTTCATGCAGACCTAGGCACATCACACATTCACCCCCTCCCCCCATGTGTGTGTGTGTGTGTGGGTGTGGGTGTGTAGGCTATGTGTGTGTGTAGGCTATGTGTATTCTATGTGTGAGTGTGTGTCGGTTATGTGTATTCTATGTGTGAGTGTGTGTAGGTTATGTGTATTCTATGTGTGTGTAGGCTATGTGTATTCTATGTGTGTGTTTGTGTGTAGGCTATGTGTATTCTATGTGTGTGTTCAACGTCAAAATTCCAATGAATGTTATTATTATTATTTTTGAACATGTAATAATTATATATCTGTAGTTCACTTATTAACATGTACAGTCGGATTCCATAGTCTCTAGCCCACCTGATTCGAAGCCCGAGATTTGAAGCAGGCGGTTTCAGGATTACAGTCCACCCAAACCATCATGAGGCCACACACACACACACACACACACACACAAACACACACACACACACACACACATCTCGGACCAATGGAGGCTTTGTTTTGGCGAGAGGTCGTCCAGAAACCGCCTGCTTCAGATCTCAGGCTTCGACTCAGGTGGGCTCAAGAATATGGTATCAAAGTGTACTGCATACCTAACTGTACTTTTTCACTTTTTAACATGTACAGTCACGAGTACTACCTAAAAAAATATCCAGGTGTGCTTCGAATACCTAGAGATGACAGTAAATAAATGCACAATAAGATATGCATTGGAATTTGTTCGTTTGACTGTTAGAATTGGACTGTTCAAAGCTTCAACCAAACCCGTATACTTACTAGTGCTCGTGACTGTACTGTACTGTATATCCATATTTCAAAATTTAATATGCACTGTATACCTGCATTTTTTTACTTTTTATTATTATGTACTGTTAGTGTCGATATTCGTGAAATATGGAGAGTTATATCGACTTAGATATTTATGACATCCAATTATTCACGTCACCAGCTCCTCACCATCGTATAATCAGATACATACATACATACATTCACCATCAGATCTGAACATCAATTATTGCAGCCATCACACACACAGACAGACACACACACAGAACATCAAACCCACCACCGCCGCCATCAGATATTGGATTGGCCATCAGAAGACGGTACTGGGAGTGGGGGTGGAGGGAGGGAGAGAGGGGGGGGTTGGAGGGATTGGGGGTGGAGGGAGTGGGGGTGGAGGGAGTGGGGGTGGAGGGAGTGGGGGAGGAGGGAGTGGAGGGAGTGGGGGAGGAGGGAGTGGAGGGAGTGGGGGAGGAGGGAGTGGAGGAGGGAGTGGAGGGAGTGGGGGAGGAGGGAGTGGAGGGAGAGGGGGGGTGGGGGTGGAGGGAGTAGTGTGTGGGCTTGGAGGAAGTAGTGGGGGTGGAGGGAGGGAGAGAGGGGGGGGATTGGATGGAGGGAGTGGGTGGGACCGAGGAGTAGTGGGTGGGACCGGGGAGTAGTGGGTGGGACCGGGGAGTAGTGGGTGGGACCGGGGAGTAGTGGGTGGGACCGGGGAGTAGTGGGGGAGGAGCAAGGAGGGGGAGGGGGAGGAGCAAGGAGGGGGGAGGAGCAAAGGGGTAAAAAGATTGGGAGGGAGAGAGTAGGGAGGGTGGAGGGAGAGAGTGGAGTGATGAATCAAACTTGGAGTAGAACTGACATTGAAGACAACACCATTGGGAGCCACAAACTCACTCACTCACCTCACATAACCTTCACTTACCCTGCCTGCCTGCCTCTGTGTGTGTGTGTGAGAGAGAGAGAGAGAGAGAGAGAGAGAGAGAGAGAGAGAGAGAGAGAGAGGATATAGTAACAGAAGATACAAAATAGTTCAAACAAAGTAATTTCTCTCCTGCAGAATTAAGGCAGAACATTTGGGTCATACTTTTTATATTCTGTTGTTGAGTGTTTGTGTCAGCTGAGTGCCAGAGGGTCAAAGGCAACATACCTACATGAAGCCTATTTATATTCCCATAGAGAAACCATTTCCCTCGATTTAGTCTGTATATCAATTTTTTTCTTCATATTAGTGTATTCAATTTTCCTTTCTGTATACTCGCATCTATTCGCCTCTTCATTTATCCACTCGTACTGGTTTATAATACATAATATGTTTCATCTTCTCTGTACACACGAGCTCTAAAGATTTATCGTATAGCATCTAATCCTTCCTGGGCATTTTAGACAAGGGAATGGACGTGAAAAATGCCTGATGTGGAATAGTAGTATGGCTCACTTTTGTTGTTATTTGATTATAATGCATTCATCATTCACAGTGTGTAATCTGATAACCACAAAGGGGTTTAATTAATGATGGGAGAGCCCCTGTTGAGTCCCACACCCACGTTGCTGATGAAGGTATACTACAAGGTTTGGTAATTGTCCGTATCTTCAACAACTCGTTATCACTTTTGAGGTTTTACGATCCTAAGTTATGGTATGTAATTCTTGCCTTTATTTAATTCCCCCTCTCCTGTACTACTAAATATTATTCCTAGTACAGTACCTTCTCCCTCTTCCCCTTAACATCTTTCCTAATTCCCCTCCCTCTTTCCTTTAACATCTTATCTTGTCCCACCTCCCTCTTCCTTTCAACATCTTTCCTAATTCCCCTCCCTCTTTCCCTCAACATCATATTTTGTCCCACCTCCATCTTCCTCTCAGCATCTCCCCTAATCCCTATCCCTCTTCCTCTCTCCTTTACTACCCCTCATCATCTCCCCTACTCCCCAATCCCTCATCATCATCTCCCCTACTCCCCAATCCCCCTTCCTCCCTCACCGCCCCAATGCAAGTCGTTTATTAAGGGATTTCCCTAACGTGGGCTGAGAGGGGGACGAGACACAGAACAGAGGATGGAACAGCCTACATCATCTTCATCCACTCTAATCCACCTGATACACCTCGTCCAAACCAACAGCCTCCTTCACCAACAGTCTCATCCATCCATCCATCAATCCATCCACTTCCCACAGATCCACCACAACCCACGAGATACCAAAACCTACAGTCCATCCGTCCATCCATCCTTCCACCTCCCTCAAAATTACCTCAACCCAAGAAATACCTAAACCTACAGTCCATCCATCCATCCATCCACTTCCCACAGATCCACCACACCCACGAGAAAACTGACCAAACCTACACCACCCCAGAGAAGAAGCATAGGAGCACATACGAATAGGGAATGATCAGTTTTGTAATACATAAGAACACCATCGGGTACTCACCAATTAACATCAACGTTCATCCTTCGTCCAAAACCAAACAAGCCTTGGTACTCCATTTCATCCACGGTTGATAGCAGTAGTCTTCAAGGAATCGCCGCCTCTGAAGAAAGATAATAATAACAGAAGAGATTAATAATTATTGTATGGTACTGGCAATTCCAACAATATAACTTAACATGTACTTCAAGTCACACAAATTATATATACAATAAACACAATTTCACTGAAACTTGAGAAAGATTACGGGCACTGTGATGGTAGCAAAATTAATGATACCTCAAAAATGTGTCGCAATTCAGACCACATTGTACTACAAACAATGAATCTATAAAAAGTATGAAGAAAAGAAATAAGAAACTTTCAAGACTCCTTATGAGATACTCGTACTGTTTCCTGACATAGTTATATAAGAGGAAGTAGTAGCCCTTCAAAATTACCACACCAAATGATCCCTTAATAAATAAATATATAACAAATATAAAAAGTAATAACAATAACAATTATAATAATAAGTAACAATTTACACAACAGTAACATAACTACAGTAACACAGGCAGAGACACAGATAGGTATGGGAAGCCATATTTTAACCAAGGATGGAAAATGTGGAATAAATAAATATAGAACACTGAAGATAAAGATAAAACAGCGTTGACACTGACAGGTATGAGCCATTAACTGTGTCATGCATGGAGAGGGTTAGAGACACAGGCAGGCAAGTAAGGATACACAAACAGGGAAAGGGAGAATATGGACAGGAGAAGGGAGAATTAAGGGGACAGGAGAAGGGAGAATTAAGGGGACAGGAGAAGGGAGAATTTAAGGGGACAGGAGAAGGGAGAATTTAAGGGGACAGGAGAAGGAGAAGGGAGAATTAAGGGGACAGAGAAGGGGGAGAATTTAAGGGGACAGGGGAAGGGAAGAATTAAGGGACAGGGAAGGGAAAATTAAGGGACAGATAGGGAGAAATTAAGGGGACATTGGGTAGATGCAGATACGGACATTAACAAGGGGTAGGGGGGGATACATTAACTGGGAAATAGTTAGGGATATAAGGGCAGACATAGGGACACAGATAATTATACAGATATAGGGACAGTGCAGAAGAAAGATAAAGGGGCAGACAAAAAAATATATATAAAACGATAGAAACAAGGACAGAATAAGGGAACAGGGAGAGGATGATAAAAAGCAAGGACAGAAAAAGGGAGGAACAGGGGAGGGAGGAAAAATAAAGAACAAGGACAGAAGACGAAAACAGGACACAAAAATAAAGAACCCTGTCAAAATTGTGGACAGAAATCGGGGGGAGAAAAAGAGGAAAACAGAACGAGAACATGACAAAAAAAAAAAAAAAAAAAAAAAGTAAATACAAGAACAGGAAGTACTGGAATGAATAGGACATTAAATACTGGGTAAGGGGGAGGGGGGGAGGGGAGAGAGGGGAGAGGAGGGGGATGGGGGACTCGGGAGAGGGGAGGAGGGGGGAAGGGAGAGGGGGGGATGGGGGACTGGGAGAGGGGAGAGGGGGGGATGGGGGACTGGGAGAGGGGAGAGGGGGGGATGGGGGGGACTGGGAGAGGGGAGAGAGGGGGGGATGGGTGGACTGGAGAGAGGGGAGAGGGGGGGATGGGGGACTGGGATGAGGGGAGAGGAGGGAGAGGGGGGGGATGGCGGGACTGGGAGAGGGGGGGATGGGGGACTGGTGAGGGGGGTAAAGGAGGGACCAGCCAGCCCAGCCAGCCAGCCAGCCAGCCAACTCAGTCAGGTCAACCCAGCCAGTCAACTCAGGCCAACCAGGTGATACACACGAGCACCTCACTAAAACACTCATGACCAGTTATTTTAATGGAACCCGCCCCCTTTTTATCGCTCTATTTTTACAGTATCCAATTGCATTAATGGCGGTGAAATATGGAGATAAAAACCAATTGGCAAAACACACCTTCACTCTCTCACCCGACCCCTCTTTCTCTCTCTCTGTCGCTCTCTCGCTTTCTCTATCTCCCCTACTTCCCTCCCTCTCTCTCTCACTCACTCACTCGACCCCCTCACCCCCTCACCCTCACCCGACCCTCTCACTCGACCCCCTCACCCTCTTCACATTCCTCCTGTCTCCCCTCACTCTCTCTCGATCCCCTCACTCGACCCCCTCACTTTCCTCCCATCTCTCCATTACTCCCTCCCCTCCAATTAACTTCCTCATTCCTCTTCCCCCTTAGACACTTTTCCTCTTTATATGATGTAGTCCCTTCCCTTTCTTTCCTACCCCCTTGAAGCTCCTGTTTCCCTCTCTTACTTCCCATCCTCTCTTCAACCCTTACCCTATTAATTGTATGCCTTCATTGTTTACCTTTGTACCCTTTCTCTCCTTCCCTTTCCATATATACACCCCTTTATTCATCCCCCTTTCCACAACACTCCCTCCCTACCCACCTCTCCTCGAACGTTCCTCCCCTTTTTTTACATCCCTTAATTCACTCCCTCTCACCCACCCACCTCTCTCTCTGCTTCCTCCCCTCTTTGGTTTTTATTTCTCCCTCCCTCTCCCGACTCTCCCTCTCCCTCCTCTCCCTCCACAGCCACTCTCCCGCCAGTCCTACAAATAAAGTGATGGCGTTGGCTGACTGGTTGGCTGGCGTGCGCATGCGTGGGCCCGCTATAAATTTGAAATACGGACTTCAGAGGATGGATATTAGATGGCACTGACCATTTTATTACGAACGCATCCGATATTTTAATTTCGAGAATGCCTAAACTTAATAGGTTCGCTGTAGTGTAATCTTGTGATAACATTTGATTATGGTTGAAAATTTCTGTGTTTATTTTTAGCCCCCCCCCCCCGCCTCCCGCCCCTCGTCCCCACTCCATCCCCCCTCCTCTCACTCCCGTCGTTCCCACCCACTCCATTCCACTGTTTATTTTAGCCCCCTCGCCCCCCCACTCCCCACTCCATCTACCCCCTCACTCGCTTCGTTTCCCCCCCCCCCCCGCCCCAACTCCAGCCCCCTCTCACTCTCCCATCGTTCCCTCCCCCCACTCCCTCCATCTACCTCCTCACTCACTCCTGTCGCCCCCCCCCACTCCATCTACCCTCTCACTCCCGTCGTTCCCTCCCCCCACTCACTCCATCACCCCCCCCCCTCTCACTCGCGTTCTTTAAGTTCCTCTCACTCACTCCATCACTCTCCATCCCCCCCCCCCCATCTCACTCGCGTTCTTTAAGTTCCTCTCACTCCCTCCATCCCCCCCTCTCACTCGATCGTTTTCAGAATAATCCCCCCCCCCCGGCTGCCACACATTTCTAGTATTTTTTACCTTTACTCTTTTTTCCTTCTCTGCTTTTCTTTTCATATAGATAACTGTTGACTAACTACATAGAAAGGAGGGGAGAGGGAGGGAGAGTGAAAGGAAGGAAGGAGGGAGGGAGAGTGAAAGGAAGGAAGGAGGGAGGGAGAGTGAAAGGAAGGAAGGAGGGAGGGAGAGTGAAAGGAGGGAAGGAGGGAGGGAGAGTGAAAGGATGGAGGGAGGGAGAGTGAAAGGATGGAGGGAGGGAGGGAGGGAGAGTGAAAGCAAGGAAGGGAGGGAGGGAGGGAGGGAGAGTGAAAGCAAGGAAGGGAGGGAGGGAGGGAGGGAGAGTGAAAGGAGGGAGGGAGGGAGGGAGGGAGAGTGAAAGGAGGGAGCGAGGGAGGGAGAGTGAAAGGAGGGAGAGTGAAAGGAAGGAAGGAACGAGTGAAAGGAAGGAAGGAACGAGAGTGAAAGGAAGGAGGGAGGGAGAGTGAAAGGAAGGAGGGAGGGAGAGTGAAAGGAAGGAAGGAGGGAGAGTGAAAGGAAGGAAGGAGGGAGAGTGAAAGCAAGGAGGGAGGGAGAGTGAAAGCAAGGAGGGAGGGAGAGTGAAAGGAAGGAAGGAGCGAGAGTGAAAGGAAGGAAGGAGCGAGAGTGAAAGGAAGGAAGGAGCGAGAGTGAAAGGAAGGAAGGAGCGAGAGTGAAAGGAAGGAATGAGCGAGAGTGAAAGGAAGGAATGAGCGAGAGTGAAAGGAAGGAAGGAGCGAGAGTGAAAGGAAGGAAGGAGCGAGAGTGAAAGGAATGAGCGAGAGTGAAAGGAATGAGCGAGAGTGAAAGGAATGAGCGAGAGTGAAAGGAAGGAGCGAGAGTGAAAGGAAGGAGCGAGAGTGAAAGGAAGGAGCGAGAGTGAAAGGAAGGAGCGAGAGTGAAAGGAAGGAGCGAGAGTGAAAGGAAGGAGCGAGAGTGAAAGGAAGGAGCGAGAGTGAAAGGAAGGAGCGAGAGTGAAAGGAAGGAGCGAGAGTGAAAGGAAGGAGCGAGAGTGAAAGGAAGGAGCGAGAGTGAAAGGAAGGAAGAAGAGCGAGAGTGAAAGGAAGGAAAGAGCGAGAGTGAAAGGAAGGAAAGAGCGAGAGTGAAAGGAAGAAGAGAGTGAAAGGAAGAAGCGAGAGTGAAAGGAAGGAGCGAGAGTGAAAGGAAGGAGCGAGAGTGAAGGAAGAAGTGAGGGAGTAAGGCAGAAATAATTTTTATACTCCAACTGAGAACCAACTAATTAATATCACAATTTGAGAGGGAGTTTTTATGCCTGGAATTCCGACGATCTTTCTGCCAATATCATCATCAACATCCTCTGAAATCTATTTAATAATTATTACCAATACGACTTAATTGAATTACCATCAAATCAATACTTATAATCACCATCGTTATCGTAAATCCTGTTCGTGTCCAAATACGAGTAAAATATAATCACACACACACACACACACCAAACAAACACACATATTACTCACACACACACACAACAAACAAACACATATTACTCACACATACACACACACTATAATTTTAGGACACACACACACACACACACCACACACACATATTACTCTCATATACACACACACACAACACACTATAATTTTAACACACACGCACACATACAACACTATTATTTTTAGCACACACACACACACACGTCCTTTCTCCATAATCCACCCAATTTTACTAACAAAGACACACACACACATACACACATACAGACAGGAGCGATTGCAATAGCCTGCGTGACTTTCAATGAGAGGTGCAGGATTAAAAGAGGCCTGACTAAGTGGCTCATAAAAGACAACAGGCAGAGCTCTTTACTGAAGATCTAAAGCTGTATGAATAACGTAAAAGGCTGTGTGTGTGTGTGTGTGTGTGTGTGTGAGGGAGGGAGGTGGAAGAGAAGGGTGGTGGTGGAGGAGATGGAGGGAGAAGAGAGGGAAGTGGTAGTGGGAGGGAGGGAGAAGAGAGGGAAGTGGTGGAGGAGAGGGAGGGAGAAGAGAAAGAAGTGGTGGAGGAGAGGTAGAAAAGCAGGTAGGTAGGTAGCTAGAAAATAGAAAGGTAGCTAGAAAATAGAAGGGTAGCTAGAAAATAGAAGGGTAGCTAGAAAATAGAAGGGTAGCTAGAAAATAGAAGGGTAGCTAGAAAATAGAAGGGTAGCTAGAAAATAGAAGGGTAGCTAGAAAATAGAAGGGTAGCTAGAAAATAGAAGGGTAGCTAGAAAATAGAAGGGTAGCTAGAAAAATAGGCACTGCATACTGGCATGTAAGGTAGATTGATATTGTAAGGAGGTAATTGAGGGTAAGTAGACAGGTATTATGTTTGTGTCAGGGTAAGCAGGTAGATAAGTTACCAGTTAGCTTAGACAAACGAGCCAAAAGCAGGTAGGTAGGTAGGTAGGATAAGGGGGGGGAGGTAAGCAGGCATAAGGTAGGTAAGCAGGCATAAGGTAGGTAAGCGGGTAGGTATGTAAGCAAGTGGGTGGGTAGGTATGTAAGCAAGTGGGTGGGTAGGTATGTAAGCAAGTGGGTGGGTAGGTATGTAAGCAAGTGGGTGGGTAGGTATGTAAGCAAGTGGGTGGGTAGGTATGTAAGCAAGTGGGTGGGTAGGTATGTAAGCAAGTGGGTGGGTAGGTATGTAAGCAAGTGGGTGGGTAGGTAGGTAAGCAAGTGGGTGGGTAGGTAGGTAAGCAGGTAGGTGGGTAGGTAGGTAAGCAGGTAGGTGGGTAGGTAGGTAAGCAGGTAGGTGGGTAGGTAGGTAAGCAGGTAGGTGGGTAGGTAGGTAAGCAGGTAGGTGGGTAGGTAGGTAAGCAGGTAGGTGGGTAGGTAGGTAAGCAGGTAGGTGGGTAGGTAGGTAAGCAGGTAGGTGGGTAGGTAGGTAAGCAGGTAGGTGGGTAGGTAGGTAAGCAGGTAGGTAAGCAGGTAGGTAGGTAAGCAGGTAGGTAGGTAAGCAGGTAGGTAGGTAAGCAGGTAGGTAGGTAAGCAGGTAGGTAGGTAAGCAGGTAGGTAGGTAAGCAGGTAGGTATGTAGGCAGGCTGGTAGGTAGGTAGGCTGGTAGGTAGGTAGGTAGGTAGGTAGGTAAGTAGGCGAGCTGAGATGCAGTCTTTGTGTTGAGATTGAAAGAGCAGTCTGGGAGTCGATTTATATGGAAATACCCGCCTACCTCCACCGGTTTTAAGTACCCCCAATCTTATACGAACGCTATCACGGGTCTTATACGAACGCCAACCCTCTTCCTTCCTTCCTATCCGGATTTTCCATGCACACGCACACGCACACACTCACTCGAATATGTATGGGGGTCTCCTGTGAACCCTATCTGTCCCTACCCATCAGGATTTCCCACGAACTCTGTTTTATAAGATGGCTACACTCTCTCTTCCCATCCGGATTTTCTACATCTAATTTTATGCTTCTGAAGGGGAAAGAAATATTGCCTCAGCTTTTCTACACTAATAGAATCGACTTTTATCAAAGGGATAGTTCACTGTTGGTAAATCTGGACCTACTGATTCCTCCAAACTATTCCAAGCAACAGCACACCATTATTTTTGCTAATCTGACCCTGTTTCCCGATATAATTTGGAGGAATCAAGGTGCTCTAAGTGTAGTACCCCCTTAACTGTTTGCTTCTTGTAGTTTTATGTACGTGTTGGTCAGGGATATACAGTACAATAGTGTTGAGCATAACCAAAATACTGTATACTCGCATTGAGAGTTCATTAATTCATTATCTGCCTTTAACCAATGAAGGCGAGACGGATAATATTATAAACACTGAACGACAGACGATAATCTTCCGCTCCAAGCAAACAAACAAACAAACAAAACAAGTGACTGTGGACGCGTTCATCAAGAAAGAGCCAATCATTATTCCACTACACTAACCACTTGAAGATGTTTAAGGACCCTGTGATGTAGTCAGAAATTTGGATATAAACAAGTCCTTCAAATATTGCCACGAAACACCAGCTATAATGGAAGGAGCTTGTTTCGTGGCATAGTCAGGAGGAATCACAAGCCTCCAATTTCCATACTAGATCACAGGGTCCTTAAGGATGAACAGTCACAGAAGTCAAAGCTTTGGGTCCTTTAGATTAGTATTGGTCTATTAAGAGAAGATTATTTTGTTGGGGGAATGGAAGGTCTCTTGATTCCTCCTAACTATGCCAAGAAACAGACCCTCTATTTAATCTATTAGTACCACAGAGGGCGTCTGTGTACTGGCTTAGTTAGGAGGAATCAGTAGCCTTCCCATTTATTAACAAGAGAATGTCCCCTTAACTATCCAGGTGAAAATGCTCTTGTGCCACACTTATTCTAAACCAGTGAACTGTTTATACATTATATACTCAAAGGCAAAGACCAATGTTACCTCCGAATGAGAGTGGCTTATCAACAGAACAAGTAAACAGCTTTTCTTAAATAAAATATCTTCTGAAAAACTGTACATTTATTATTCAAACCACGTGTGCTCTGATGACGTGAAGGTCTGAAAAAAATTAGCGTGTCCTAGTTGATGAACTCTAAAAACAATTATATATTCTAGATCTTTATGAACAGAGTAACATCACAACAACAACAAACAACAACAACAACATACAGCAGAGGTCATTTCGTTTGGTCGTCAAGGCTTCAGTGTTGTGTAATAATTAGTGATCATTTCCTTCTTGACAGGGTAGGCGTGCCAAGATCAATTATATTATTATTTGTGAATCGGCAAAGGAGAGACGAAGCTGTGATGTACAAAACTAGACAACACCCAGAGAGTAAGCACCATTTGACACTTAGATTGATGATGCTTTAGATCTCTTATGTTTCAGGTCAAAGGAGGAACACACGAGAGAGAGAGAGAGAGAGAGAGAGAGAGAGAGAGAGAGAGAGAGAGAGAGAGAGAGAGAGAGAGGGACTATAGGGTGGTGGTGGTGATTATTATTATTATTATTATTGTTATTATTTTTATTATTTTTATTATTATTGTTTTCGAAGTAGAAGCAGACAATATATTTACTGAAGATTACCTATTGCTTTCCGAGGGGGTCACGAATAGGTAGGTAGGTAGGTAGGGAGAGGCGAGGCGAGAAGAATGAACGTCAGAAAGAAATGGGAGATACCGTAATTATAGTAACCATTTTCGCGTTATATTTTGGACCGTATAATGCGGCCGTAAAAATAACTATAATATTACAGGGGAGTCAGACTACGAACGGGGTGCCGTGTTCTGTTTATCTAATTATCATACACATATTATATCACAGTATATTTGACACACATCTCTTTACATTGGCCCGGGGTTCGATTCCTGAGTGGGGTAAAATGTGAGGTGGGTAACCAAACCAGCTTATCACCCCGTACAGTCATACACACACACGAGAACATGGAGAAACCTGTTAATTTCTCCTGTACACACTCATATACACACGCGAAAAATATCCCCAATAAAAATATATCACCACGTGCCTTCAGGGAGGATCGAACTCCCGGCCTCTGGTTTACTAGACCAGCGCTCTAGCCACTGAGCTATGAAGGCTGGGTGGTAGCGAGAGGGAGCGGTGTGTGTTTTTCTCTTGTCTCGCTCCGTGTGTTTCTTTCCCATACATATTTCTTTAGTTTAGTTCTGTTTTATCCTCCTTCCCTTCTTGCTTTGTGTGTGTGTGTGTGTGAGAGAGAGCGACGGCGGGACATTCTCTCAAGTTTATCCCCAATTCCTCCTTCCTAGCCACTAACCTCGTAACCCAATCCCTTCATTTATAAAGCAGTCTGCAAAATATATATATATATAGTCTTTTCCTTCCTTCCCTCCTTCCTCTTCCTTTCCCTCTACCTCTCCTTTCTTCCCTCCCTCTTTCTTGCCCTCTACCTCTCCTTTCCTTTCCTTTCCTTTCCCTCCATTCTTCCTCTTCCTTTCCCTCTACCTCTCCTTTCTTTTACACTGATGTATGCTTTCCTTTTCCTTCTAGTACCTGCGCGTCAACAAACATTAAATTTTCATTACCTTTCCTTCTCCATTCCGCCTCCTTTGCCAATCTATTAATTTATCTATCTACTTTATCTATCTACTCTATCTACTTTATCTATCTATCTACCCACCTATCTACCTATCTACCCACCCACCTACCTATCTACCAACTTCATAACCTCGCCAAGCCTAAATCTATTCCTTCCACTACTCTAAAAAGCAGCAAATATTCACGGCGCGGATTAAGAGTGATAATATTTACCGCGTGTTTTTCCACTCTCACCCTCAACACACTTTATTGCTAGCGTTTATATATATTTTTTTTCAAGCATTGTGTAAACACGCAACGTCGCTTCCAGGATTCTTACCCCTCATGTTATTAAAATCTTTTCCGCCTTGCTTAAGTGGGGAAATCATCTACCGTAGGAGAAGTGGGGAAATGTCAGTGTGTGGTGTGTGTGTGTGTGTGTGTGTGGTGTGAGTGTGTGTGTGTGTGTGTGTGTGTGTGTGTGTGGTGTGTGTGTGTGTGTGGTGTGTGTGTGTGTGTGTGTGTGTGTGTCCTACTGGCGTCTTCAAAAACCTCCCAGGACACAGGTTACAGGTTTGTACTATACCGTAATTATTATAGGACGAGTGTAGGGATCTGTTTTGTCCCCCAATATAAAGAAATCAGTGTCCTTCAATGTTCACGACCATTGTTAATCCCTCTATGACACAGTTCTCTATATTATTACATGTGCAACGGAAGGAAAGCTAAATTCAGTAAAAAAAAATGTCATATTCCAAGCTGTCACTCTGTTGGCTGTTTATCCAGCTTAATATATACAAACTAAATAAAAACACGAGGAAGATTATGAATACTCGTAACCTTGTATTTCCACAGGCTTCCAGGTATGACAATTTAATATCGTGGGAAATGTCACCTATCTAAACCTGACAACAGTATTCTCCCAAAGAAATCTACCTGCACTGTAAAATATTAATAATATAGTAGTTTTTACGCATAACTACACATAGCAACAACAGTCTATTATTATTATTATTATTATTATTTTTATTTATTTTTTTTTTTTTTTTTTTTTTTTTATCTGTATGGTCCTGTTTCTTTGCATATACTCTGGATGAATCAAGACTCTCTAATGTACCAAATATATACAAACTATCACCATATCTATTCCTCCTGAGCAAACCTAACTAAACCCTCTCGACAACAACCCAACCCAACCCAACCCAAGCTAACATCAACCCAAGCTAACATCAACCCAAGCTAACATCAACCCAAGCTAACAACCCAAGCTAACAACCCAAGCTAACAACCCAAGCTAACAACCCAAGCTAACAACCCAAGCCAACAACCCAAGCCAACATCAACCCAAGCCAACATCAACCCAAGCCAACATCAACCCAAGCCAACATCAACCCAAGCCAACATCAACCCAAGCCAACATCAACCCAAGCCAACATCAACCCAAGCCAACATCAACCCAAGCCAACATCAACCCAAGCCAACATCAACCCAAGCTAACATCAACCCAAGCTAACATCAACCCAAGCTAACATCAACCCAAGCTAACATCAACCCAAGCTAACATCAACCCAAGCTAACATCAACCCAAGCTAACATCAACCCAAGCTAACATCAACCCAAGCTAACATCAACCCAAGCTAACATCAACCCAAGCTAACATCAACCCAAGCTAACATCAACCCAAGCTAACATCAACCCAAGCTAACCAACCCCAGCAGTCCTCCCTTCTTATAATAGCCAAGGATAGAGTGTACTTACGACAACACTCACTACGACCCGACCCGACCCCTTGACGCCGGTGCCATGCCGATAAGAACACCCGGTAAGCAGTGTCGTGTCTTATCTCCACCATCGCCAAGAAGTGCTACAGTCGAGAACAAAAAAATGAGTTGAAGTCGAAGTAGCCAATTTATAACCACTTCATAAATACACACACGTTTTTAAGATGTATTTTACAGGGCTTTCATGTATAAACGAGAGAATAGGAGTACAAATTAAGTTTTTATTCTTACTTTTTTTTTTTATTATATTCCCACACCTGAGAGTTACTAATTATATAAGAAGAAACTTGTGTGCGTGACTGTACAGTGCAGGTTGGCTGGCTGGAATCAACAACCAAGACCCCAACACCACCTCAAGACAGTGTAGTCGACGAGGCTTGTAAGCTTCGTGTGGCCTTTGATCCAACAAGAATCGATACAAGTTTGAATAAGTCACCAGAGATTATAATACCTCCCATGGTGGCCACACACACACACACAAGAACGCACACAGTAGTTCGAGTATGTTCACGTCGCATTTTTTATTAAGACTCAAATTTCTGTCCGATATCATAAGATTTTTTTTTTTTTTTTTTTTTTTTTCATGGAAACGTATTAACGTTATATGCTTTTACTTTGAGAGAGAGAGAGAGAGAGAGAGAGAGGCTAAGAGGCAGTGTTATTAAGGCAGTACAATATTGATAGCATAAGTCCTCAAAAGAAGGAAGCTTTAATGTTTGATAAGTGGGGGGGGGGGGTATACGTGTTATCTCCCTCCTCCTCTGTACACCCATCAACAAAAAAATATATCTATCATGTTTGCTTGAAACTATATATATATATTTGTTATTCGTAGTAGTAGTAGTAATAGTAGTTAGTGTGCAAAATATAAAATAAAACATTCAGGTAATACTCTTTTCACTCTTCATGTCTTATTAGATTTATATATATTGAAGGAAGTGAGTTAGTAGTCTTCTCTCTTATTCTGACAACACAGTAAACATTCTCTCTCACTTAATGTACTGTATTTTCCCCCGGACCTTCTGCCAGTGACTTGCCCCAACTGCACCACCCCACCACCGCCACCACATTTAACTTTTGCCTCTCCTTCAAACTTTCCAGCCAAAGAAGAGTTTCCTGGTCTTTGTTTCTTTCCCCATCCTTACCCACACACACACACACACACACACACTACTTCCCTCAACAGTGTAAATTAAATGCTGTTAACCTCCTATTTTCTGGGAGAGACAAAGCTGAGGGTGGGGACAGAGTGAGTGCTGTTGGGGTGGGGGGGAGCAGGAGGGGTTGGGGGGTAGAAAAGGTGGTGGTGGGTTGGTGAGAAAAGGAGAAGGAGGATAGGGACAGAGGGAAGGGGAGGACAGAGGGAAGGGGGAGGACAGAGGGAAGGGGAGGACAGAGGGAAGGGGAGGACAGAGGGAAGGGGAGGACAGAGGGAAGGGGAGGACAGAGGGAAGGGGAGGACAGAGGGAAGGGGAGGACAGAGGGAAGGGGAGGACAGAGGGAAGGGAGAGGACAGAGGGAGAGGGACGAGGGAAGGTGAGAGAGAGAGGGAGGGAGGACAAAAATACCACAAAGAAAGAATAATACATCAACCTTTAAGCTACAACAAAGAACACAAAGCCTGGGTTTGGTGGTAGAGGGGGGGGGGCAACAAACTGTAAACAAAAGCCGGAGAGAGGTTATAAGAAATGTAAGACCAATCATAATTTTATATCTGATAACACTATATAATAACTGGTCAAAGCTTAAGGACCCTCCCTGTGATCGTATATGACAATTATTGAAAGCTTCTGATTCCTCCTGACCATGCACGAAACAAACTCCTTCCATTTAGCTGGTGTTTCGTGGCACTATTTGAAGGACTTTTTTACCTCTACAATTATCAGACTACATCACAGGGTCCCGTATAATTATAAAAGGAGATTCTATCGTTGTTTGGAAGGCTACTACAGAGTCCTCCCTATAACTATGTCAGAGAACACACACCCTCACTGCTACTACTATTAGGGGGATCTGTTTCATGGTATTGTTTGGATGAATCAGCAGACACCTTCCAGTCCACCATAAAAACACAGTCTCCCCTTAAAGAGGTTATGGGTGTTTATTTTTTTTTTATGATGGAAGGTGAATGTACTATACCTTTTTTTTTTTTTTTTTTTTTTTATCTCCCTGCCATATGTTTTTTTTTTTTTTTTTCCAAACTCTCCCTCTTTCCCGTCTTCCAAATTCGTTCTATTTTTTTTGCTCTGTAATTTTCGTTTTTGTCTCCGTCATCCCATTTTCTCTCCCTTCACATCCTCCTCCCTTCCCCCCTCCTCTGTACCTTTATATCCCAACATTTCACCACCCCCTCTATTACTCCCCAACACCACTTCTCTATCCCACCTCTCCCTATCACCACTTCTCTATCCCACCTCTCCCTCTCACCACTTCTCTATCGCCACCTCTCCCTCTCACCACTTCTCTCTATCCCACCTCTCCTTCTCTCTCCCTTCACCCCTCCTCTACCTTCCCATCCCAACATCACTTCTATTTCAACTCCCTCCCTCCCTCGCCCCCTTCACCTCTGCCCCCCACCCCACCCTTCGCCCCAGTCGGACAATTTTATGCACAGTGCAGTTTTTAATGAAATCGTAACTTAGCAATGGTGCGTGTCAGGCTGTGTGGGGTAATTAATATCGCGACTACACGACGAGAATGGGTAACGGGTGTGGTGGTGGTGTGGGGGGGGGCGGCAGGAGAAAGAGGGGAGAGGAGGAGGAGGAGGAAAGGGGAGGCAGGAGACAGGGGAAGAAGGTTGTGGGGAGGGGAGGAGGAGGCAGGAGACAGAGAGGGGAAGAAGGTAGGGGGGAAGGAGGAGGAAGGTGGTGGGGAAGGTGGTGGGGAAGGTGGTGGGGGAAGGGGGAGAAAGAGGAGGAGGAGGAGGGAGAAGAGGAGGAGGAGGAGGGAGAAAGAGGAGGAGGAGGAGGGAGAAAGAGGAGGAGGAGGAGGGAGAAAGAGGAGGAGGAGGAGGGAGAAAGAGGAGGAGGAGCCGGGGAGGGTAATTAATACAGGGCAGGTTACATGACGAAATTGGGGTAAGAGGAGGAAGGGAGGGAGGGAGAGGGAAGTGGAGAATCGTCAATGAAAAGATGTGAGTAAGGGAGGGAAGGGAGGGAAGGAAGGGGAGAGCAACTGGAGGAGAAGGGGAGAGCAACTGGAGGAGGAGGGGGAGGGGGGGGAGGGAGGGAAGGAATGGGAAGGGAGGGAGGGAGGGAAGGACATGGGAAGGGAGGGAGGGAGGGAAGGGAAGGTAGGGAGGGAGGGAAGGGAAGGGAAGGAAGGTAGGGAGGGAAGGTAGGGAGGGGAAGGGAGAGGGGAAGGAAGGGGAAGGGGGAGGGGAAGGGGAAGGGGAGGGAGGGAAGGAAGGGGAGCAACTGGAGGGGGAGGGGGATGGGGTAAAGGGAGGGAGGGATATTGAAGGACAGGAAGGTTACAAGTTCAGATAATTACACAGACACCAACTAACTAACCTTCTAAAAACAAGATAAAAAGACAAGTAAATTAAAAAGACAAGCAAGATAAAAAAGACAAATTACCTGTACAACTAAACTAAACCTACAGTAGCCAATATATACTAGTTAAAGGAAAGGGTAGAGTAAATGTCAGATGGAAAGGTGAGGTAATGAGTGAGTTGACAGAGGAAGGGTGATGGTGGGGTTTTGGAGAGAAAGAGGGTGAAGAGGGGGCAGAGAAAGAGGGTGAAAGAATGGGTGATGGTGAAGGACGAGGAGAGGAAGGGAGGAAGGGAGGAAGTAAGGAAGGAGGAGGGAGGGAGGGGGGGAGGGGGAGAGGCTAGATTAATATAGCACAGAAACACAATGATTCCGAAAGCTGGGGTTGGGAGGGAGGGAGGGAGGGAAGAGAGGAGTGTGGAGGAGAGGGAAGTGGGAGGGAGGGAGAGAGGAGAGGGAAGGGAGGAAGTGGGAAGGAGAGATGGGAGGGAAGTGGGAGGGAAGTGGGAGGGAGAGAGGAGAGGAGAGGGAAGGGAGGGAGGGAAGTGGGAGGGAGGGAAGTGGGAGGGAGGGAGGGAAAGGGAGAGGAGAGGGAAGAGTGGAAGGGAGAGATGGGGGCAGAGGAAGGGAGTGGGAGGAAGGGAGTGGGAGGAAGGAGAGTGGGAGGAAGGGAGTGGGAGGAAGGGAGAGATGGGGGGAAGAGGAACGAACGAACGAAGGGAGGGAGGAAGGGTGAAGGGACAAAAGGGCGTGAGCGAATCAAAAGGAGAAAAAAAATATAGTGAGCGAGTAAGGGAGCGAAAAAAAGTAAACCAGTGATGGGAAAGAAAAGGTGCTGAAAAAATGTGAGCGAGTGGAAAAAAAAAAAAAAAAAAGCGAGTAAGGGAACGAACGGGTGAGTGAATGTAAACAGAGTATGAAAG
The DNA here is from genome assembly GCA_033782935.1 of Petrolisthes cinctipes. Classification (NCBI taxonomy): domain Eukaryota; kingdom Metazoa; phylum Arthropoda; class Malacostraca; order Decapoda; family Porcellanidae; genus Petrolisthes; species Petrolisthes cinctipes. The sequence goes on along the minus strand of JAWQEG010005829.1, from coordinate 9,784 downwards.
GACGCGGTGTGTAGGTGTGAAAACAGACTGGATGGACATGGGGAGAGGGAGGGGGAGGTGTGTGTGTGTATATGTATGTATGTGTGTGTATTATGTATGTGTGTATTATGTATGTGTGTGTGTGTATATATAAGTGTGTGATAGTATGATGTATATATATAAGTGTGTGATAGTGTGATGTGTGTGTGTATATATATAAGTGTGTGTATGTTTGTGTGTGTGTATATATAGAGTGTGTGATAGTGTGATGTGTGTGTGTATATACAAGTGTGTGTATGTTTGTGTGTGTGTGTGTATATACAAGTGTGTGTAAGTTTGTGTGTGTGTATATACAAGTGTGTTGTATGTATGTGTGTGGATATATATATGTGTGTGGATATATATAAGTGTGTGTGTGTATGTATGTATGTATGTTTGTGTGTGTGTATGTATGTGTGTGTGTGTATGTGTGTGTGTGTGTATAGTACTCGACGAAGGGTACCATTAACTCTACACACGGGTGATACGACCTAATGCCATACTACGATGGAACTGCTCAGTGTGTGTTGAAGGGGAGAGGGGAGGAGAGGGGGAGAGGGAGGAGAGGGGCGAGAGGAGAGGGGAGGAGAGGGGAGAGGGGAGGAGAGGGGGAGAGGGGAGGAGAGGGGAGAGGGGAGGAGAGGGGAGAGGGGAGGAGAGGGGAGAGGGGAGGAGAGGGGGAGAGGGGAGGCAGAGGGGGGGAGGAGAGGGGGAGAGGAGAGGGGAGGAGAGGGGGAGAGGAGAGGAGGAGGAGAGGGGAGAGGGGAGGAGAGGGGAGGAGAGGGGGGAGGGGAGGAGAGGGAGAGGGAGAGGGGGAGGGGGAGGGGGAGGGGGAGGGGGGAGAGGGGGGAGGGGGAGGGGAGAGGGGGGGAGGGGAGAGGGGGGGGGGGAGGAGGGGGAGAGAGGGGGGGAGGGGGGGAGGAGGGGGAGAGGGGAGGAGGGGGGGGAGGAGGGGGAGAGGGGAGGAGGGGGGGGAGGAGGGGGGAGAGGGTGGAGGGGGGTGGAGGAGGGGGAGAGGGGGGGGAGGAGGGGGATGGGGGAGATGGTAAAGAGTAGACCACTAAGGATCCTATATGGAGGCTTCTGATTCCTCCTGACCATGCCACGAAAACAAGCTCCATCGATATAGGTGATGTTTCGCAGCAATATTATTTTAAGGACTCATTTATCTCCAATTTTCTGACTACAACACCAGGTCCCTTGCTGAGATACAAAACTGCCTTCCTTACAACGAACCTGAACCACCAAATCGGTTCCTTCCTGTTTTTGTGCAATAAAAATTCGTACTAAAATCATAAATACAAGATTAGGCTACGATTTTCGACAACAGGATATTAATTAGTTGCCCTCGAATTATTTTGTGTTACTTCCCCCGAAAAAAGCACACTTGTGATCGATCCATACATACATACATACATCTGTTGTATGTACAGTCGCAGCACATAATCCTTGACCAGACTTCCCCTTACACCCTGATCAAGGACTATATGCCACGACTGTACATAGAGAGATGGGGGGAGAGATTGGGGGGGGGATATTAGGAGGTACCCCAGCCTTCATCATCCTCGATTTTATTATTCAGGGGTATATCATCACCTTCACACAATCATTGTCATACGAAACAGATGAAGCCCCAAAACACTTCTCTCTGGTCTGTCATTATACTGGAAGCCCTACTCACACATGCATTACTCTCACCAGGGAACTGTATATATGAGTCACTTGATTATCACATTTGTAAGGGAGCGCAGTGTGTGCGTGTGTGTGAAATATGTGTGTGTGTGGTGTGTGTGTGTGTTGTGTGTGTGTGTGGTGTGTGAAATATGTGTGTGTGTGTGTGTGTGTGTGTGTGAAATATGTGTGTGTGTGTGTGTGTGTGTGTGAAATATGTGTGTGTGTGTGAAATATGTGTGTGTGTGTGTGTGTGTGTGTGTGAAATATGTGTGTGTGTGTGTGTGTGTGTGTGAAATATGTGTGTGTGTGTGTGTGTGTGAAATATGTGTGTGTGTGTGTGTGTGTGTGAAATATGTGTGTGTGTGTGTGTGTGTGTGAAATATGTGTGTGTGTGTGTGTGTGTGTGAAATATGTGTGTGTGAGTGTGTGTGTGTGAAATATGTGTGTGTGTGTGTGTGTGTGTGTGAAATATGTGTGTGTGTGTGTGTGTGTGTGTGTGAAATATGTGTGTGTGTGAAATATGTGTGTGTGTGTGAAATATGTGTGTGTGTGAAATATGTGTGTGTGTGTGTGAAATATGTGTGTGTGTGTGTGTGTGTGAAATATGTGTGTGTGTGTGTGTGTGTGAAATATGTGTGTGTGTGTGTGTGTGTGAAATATGTGTGTGTGTGTGTGTGTGTGAAATATGTGTGTGTGTGTGTGTGTGTGAACTATGTGTGTGTGTGTGTGTGTGTGAAATATGTGTGTGTGTGTGTGTGTGTGAAATATGTGTGTGTGTGTGTGTGTGTGTGAAATATGTGTGTGTGTGTGTGTGTGTGAAATATGTGTGTGTGTGTGTGTGTGAAATATGTGTGTGTGTGTGTGTGTGTGAAATATGTGTGTGTGTGTGTGTGTGTGAAATATGTGTGTGTGTGTGTGAGCAATATGTGTGTGTGTGTGTGAAATATGTGTGTGTGTGTGTGAGAAATATGTGTGTGTGTGTGTGTGTGTGTGTGTGTGTGTGTGTGAAATATGTGTGTGAAATATGTCGTGTGACAATATGTGTGTGTGTGTGAAATATGTGTGTGTGTAATGTGTGTGTGTGTGTGTGTGTGTGTGTGTGTGTGAAATATGTGTGTGAAATATGTGTGTGTGTGTGTGAAATATGTGTGTGTGTAATTGTGTGGTGTGATGTGTGTGTGTGTGTTGGTAGCTTTGATTCCCAACTTGAATGATCCATGTTCTACATCCTATAATTTTTTCACAAGTTCATCAATCCTCGTCCACCTACCCGGAAATACTTTAGGTACTCGGTTGATATTTGGGTGTTGTGGCAATCAAACATGCTCACCCAATTTCCCTCGAACCCACTCCACAATCTGTCCATCATATACTACATCATATTAAACCCACAACCCACGTGACACCAACCCATGCACCTACCCCAAAACCAGGCCCCTACCTTCTTCACGACACACCCAGAACACAACCCGAGCCCTAGCCCAACCACAACATCCTACCCCACAACCCAAAACACCAACCGACCTCTAACCCAACCACAACACCCAATCGACAACACCACACCCCACACAACAACCCGATTCCTAACCCAACACAACACCCCACAACAACACACAACACAACCCGACCCCTAACCCAACCACAACACTACACCCCACAACACAAACCCGACCCCTAACCCCAACCACAACACCACACCCCACAACACAACACAACCCGACGCCACACCACCACCATCCAAACCCCTAACCCAACCACAACACCACACCCCACAACACCACACCCCACAACACCACACCCCACAACACCACAACACCACACCCGACCCCTAACCCAACCACAACACCACACCCCACAACACAACCCGACGCCACACCACCACCATCCAACCCCTAACCCAACCCACAACACCACACCCCGACCCCACACCACCACCACCACCACCCAACCCCACCCTACCTACCTTTCTCTCATCAATGATACCCGTGTTTAAATTGCGTCAGAGCCGAGGTCATTATACATTGCAAATAATCAGCCTTAATTATGCAGTCACCATTATCATTTATTACCTGTCACTTAAATAATTAGAGCTGCGATTATAGGTAGCTAGCATATAAATGGCATCGGGGTTGGATCTCTTCATTAACTTGCAGGTGTTAAGAGCAACATGTCAATCAATTGCACTGGGTTAATGGTGTTAAAGAGTGGCGAGTGAATGTGTGTAGAGTGTGGGGTACTATAGAGAGTGGTGAGTGTTGTTGTGTGTATGTGTTGGAATGATGAGTGTATGTTTTGTTGTGAGTGTGTGTTTTGTTGTGGGTGTGTATGTGTGTTTTGTTGTGGGTGTGTGTGTGTGTGGGTGTTTTGTTGTGGGTATGCGTGCGTGTTTTGTTGCGTGTGTGTGTGTTTTGTGGCAAGTGTGCGCGTGCGTGCTTGTGTGCGCGCGTGTGTGTGCATGCGTATGTGCGCGTGCGTGTGTATTTGCGACTGTCTGCGAGTGCAAGCGTGCGAGTGTAAACTAAAATACACACAGTACTGGGTTCACATTCAGTACAAACAGTCTCTGACATTACTTCCATCCTTCGTTCACTATACACAAGATATACACACAAGATATACATCATCATCACAACAACAACCACCCCATCACAACATTTTACAAGTGGGCATTTGAGAGTCCACTTTTGTCATGACTGTAGAGATTAAGGTTATAATTATGCACCAGATAACATGCACACACATCGAAACATAGAATAAGAATTTATGATACACACACACGCACACCTTTCCGCTCGTGTGTGTGTGTGTGTGTGTGTGTGTGACACAGAGAGAGTGTGATAGTGTGTGTGCGAGTGTGTGTGCGAGTGTGTGAGCGAGTGTGTGTGCGAGGTAAAGGGTTAGAAGCTAATTAACACACCTGCATAAAATCCCTGAGCAGATTAACCACGCGCGGGGAACCAAGGTGACCTAAGCTGGTATTGAGGCCCCCTACCTCACCCTGGGACCCCCTACCTCACCCTGGGACCCCCTTACCTCACCCTGGGACCCCCCTACCTCACCCTGGGACCCATTACAAAAGAAGAGGACGAGACTTTCGATCGTGACTGCACATCTATTTATTATTCCTGATGTGTTCAACCTGCCATCATTTTCATTCCCAATATTGAAAAATCATCAAAACTATTCATGGAGAGTAATGGAGGCGAAGGAAAAACGTTTATTGCTCATTGTAAGACTATTATGTGAGAATAAATATCATGACCGAGTCGGCTCACTGTCATTAGCAACACTGAAACTACAAAGCAAGAAGCATTTAAAGTACAGAGAAAAAATTTGTTTACAATTATTGCGAAACTCTTTAAGGACCCTGTGATCGTGTGTGAGAATTGGAGGCTTCCGATTCCTCCTGAGTCCCGACTATGCCACGAAACAAGCTCCTTCCATATACTCTAGGTGGTGTTTCGTGGCAATATTTGAAGGACTCATTTACCTCCAATTTTCCGACTACATTCACAGGGTCCTTTAAGTCATACATAATTCACACCAGATGATTCTAATTATGGCCGAGAGACTGACAAGGGTTCAGTTGTTTTCATGGTGGCCACGTATATGAGCTTCGTATCTGCTTCACTCTAATTACTCTTGGCTCTTTCTTTTTTCCCCCGTGACCATGCAGTTCTGATGGAGTTGTTGGGAAAGGGAGAAAGGAGGGAGAGGGACGCGGGAAACAAGAGGGAGATAGGAGGGAAACGAAAGGTGAGATAGGAGGGAAACGAAAGGTGAGATAGGAGGGAAACGAAAGGTGAGATAGGAGGGAAACGAGAGGAAGAAAGGAGGGAAACGAGAGGGGAGAAAGCCGGGAAACGAAAGAGAGAAAGCCGGGAAACGAGAGGGAGAAAGCCGGGAAACGAAAGAGAGAAAGCCGGGAAACGAAAGCGAGAAAGCCGGGAAACGAGAGCGAGAAAGCCGGGCGGGAAACGAAAGGCATAATGAATATTGTAAGTCCCTGGGTTATCATAAAGACGCCCCCCCGACATCAGGTATTAATTAATGACTACACTTGTGCGCCATTAGACGAGATCACCGCTGGCCATTACTGCTCTCACCTTCCAATTCTGTGCCAGGTGACGAGTCGACTTCCTTATATACCCTGCCAAGTGACATTCTTACTTCCTTATATAATATACTTTTAGATGGAGTGTCGTATGTAGATGGGATTTTTTTTAATATACCCATCTTTCCTTTCTTATACCCATCCTTCCTCTATCTTCAATTCATTCCCTGTCACCCCCTTTTCCTCTTTAAATATCTACCCATCACACCCTTCCCTTCTTTCTAGCAGCCCCCTTTCTTCACATTACCCTTCACACCCTCCCCTCTTCACAATAACCATCACCCCTCCCTCTTCACAATAACCATCACCCCTCCCTCTTCACAATAACCATCACCCCTCCCTCTTCACAATAACCATCACCCCTCCCTCTTCACAATAACCATCACCCCTCCTCTTCACAATAACCTCACACCCTCCCTCTTCACAATAACCATCACCCCTCCCTCTTCACAATAACCATCACCCCTCCCTCTTCACAATAACCATCACCCCTCCCCCTTCACAATAACCATCACCCCTCCCCCTTCACAATAACCATCACCCCCCCCCTCTTCACAATAACCATCACCCCCCCATCTTCACAATAACCATCACCCTACCCCTCCCTCTTCACAATAACCATCACCCCTACCCCACCTTTCTTCACATTAACCATCACCCCTCCCTCTTCACAGTAACCATCACCCACTCCCCTCCCTCTTCACAATAACCATCACCCCCCCCTCTTCACAATAACCATCACCCCTCCCTCTTCACATTAACCATCACCCCTCCCCATCTTAACATTACCTATCACCCCTCTTCACATTATTACCCCCCCCCCTTCCCTCTCAAAATAATTACCCATCCCCTTCCCTCTCCAAATTAATAATACCCATCACACCGTCACCTGCTTCTTTAAATGACCCTTTGATCGTGTATGAGAATCGGAGGCTTTTGATTCCTCCTGACTATGCCACGAAACACGCTTCTTCCATAATAAATAGGTGTTTGTGTTTTAGTGGTAATATTGAAAGGACTCCCTAACCTCCAATTTTCCGACTACATCACAGGGTCCCTTAAATGACCCCCTCAACTTGTCTCTTAAGGGGAATTTTTGTGGAGCAGCTGAATCCTCCAAACTATTCCAAGCAACAGAACACCATTATTTTTGTTAACTTGGGCCTGTTTCCTGGCATACTTTGGAGGAATCAAGGCACTCCAATGTACCAAAAGGGAATGACCACCTTAACGTGCAATGTGACGAGAGAAACGGGACCCACTGGAATAATAAAACAGGGACAGAAGGCAAGTACCACTCATGATGAAAATTATCCTAATAAACGCATCTTGCTTCGTTCACCTCCCATACATACATACATACATATATGCAAACATACATACATAATATCCATACATACAAACAAACATACAAACATGATATAGAAACATACATACATACATGCATACATACATATATACAAACATACATACATAATATCCATACATAATATCCATACATACATACAAACATACAAACATGCATATATAGAAACATACATACAAACATGCATACATAAAAACATTCATACTAAAAACATACATATATAATCCATACATACATACATACACAAATCGAGGGAAGAAACATTTATTTGCAACTTGAAGCCACCCGGTGTACGATACATATTTATGCAGATTAGGAATTTTGGTGAAAGATTGCAACAAAAAATAAAATAAAATATATAAAAAATAACTAGGGTATTACTCTGGAGAAAGCATCATAACCTTTACCATTTAGACAATTCTCACGTGAACTGAATGATAATGAGTTCCGTTACTCATTCGTTATAGTGGATGCATATTGCTCTCACACACACCAGAAGGGAGAAGGAAAAGAACGGGGGAAGAAGGAGAAAAAGTGACGGAAAGAGGAAGGAAAAATGAGGGAGGTGGAAGGTAGAGATGGGAGAAGGAAGAAAGAGTGACGGAAAGGAGGAGGAAAAATACGGAAGGTGGAAGGAAGAGAAAGGAGGTCGAAAGAGGAGAAAGGAGTAGAGGGAGGAGGGAAGGTAGAGGGAGGTGGAAGGAAGAGAAACGACTGAGGGAGGGAGGGAAGGTAGGGAGGGAGGGAAGGTGGAGAGAAGGTGGAGGGAGGTAGGTCTGAGCAGAGGCAGAGCTGGTTTGCCTATAGATGCCAATCATTCAATTACCATATCGGCATATTCTTAACACATGGTTACTGATGAAGATGGAATGACAATATTTATCACCCAAATTATTACGTCAACACCGACAACAAAATCAAACAGAAGAAAATCAAACAGAAGAAAATCAAACAGAAGAAAATCAAACGTACACAAAGTAAAAAAATATTAATGATAACTATGGGTGCATTATTCAGACACCAAAGACATCAATAATTCCATCCTTGCACTTCAGCGATAGAAATAAATATAATAAAAAAAAAAAAACTACTATACTAAAAATAATATAAAAATTATATAATAAATACATTATAAAACTACTATACTATAATTTATACACAAGTAATTAAGCCAACATATACAAAAAAGTGCCAACCTACGATATCTAAAATTATGTGTATTTATAATCCAGTAATTCAGACGAGTAAGTAAGTACACACACACACACAATAAAATTAGAAAGTGACCACCAGCCGTACTCACCTTGTTTGTGCCTGACAGCCTTCCTTCCCTCCTTCCTTCCACCTCTCGACATTTTCATTATCTTCCAAATCATCGTGTAATATCTCTGCCATCCTTGCAATACAGTGTCCTTGTATAGCATCTACGCCACTACTATTAACACCGGGATAGAAATACTATATAGACCGTGGCCCACAAATGACACAATCGCTACACGGCAGGAAAAATGTAGAGACGGGAGGGGGAGGTTTCCGAGTGTCAACATGGCGTCCCGTGTGGTGAGGTACTGACAATGACTGAACTGAACTGAACTGAACCGGTGTGGAGTGGTGAGTGAGTGAGTGGACCGTGGTGTGAGCTGTGATGTTGGCTACCCCTCCTCACCCCTCCCTCTACCTCCCACGAAGCCTACCCCTCCTCACCACCCCCTCACCTTCCTTCTACCCCCCACCCCCCCCCACTTACACCTCCTCACCACCCCCACACCTTCTTTCTACCCCCCACTTACCCCTCCTCACCACCCCCTCATCTCCTTCTATCCCCCACTTACACCTCCTCACCACCCCCACACCTTCCTTCTATCCCCCACGTGTGTGTGTGTGTGTGTGTAATGGTGTCCAAGTTGATAGTTAAGTAGTTTGTCTTGTTCTGGTGTGGACTAACAGTAGCTAACCAAGAGGAGGAAATTGTCTGATTGAAATTGACTGATTGAAATTGACTGATTGAAATTGACTGATTGAAATTGACAGATTGAAATTGACTGATTGAAATTGACTGACTGAAATTGACTGATTGAAATTGACTGACTGAAATTGACTGACTGAAATTGGCTGATTGAAATTTACTGACTGAAATTGAGTGACTGAGTGGACTGACAGTGGCGAACGAGGTGGAGGAAATTGACTGACTGAAACTGACTGACTGATATTGACTGACTGACTGGAGCTAACGAGGAAAGTGAAATTCGTGTATGAAAATATTGCCTATATATAGATACAGTATATATATTTTTTGTGCCTTTTTGCCTTTAATAATATACATATGTATGAGCTTCACATAATTAGTATAAAAATCATAAAAAATATGGGATTTATGGCACTTGGCTTGCTCATTTGAGATCAATATATATTTCACTTGTGATGTACAGATATATATATAATGCAATTGTCCCACAAAAAAAAAAAAAAAAAAAAAAAAAAAAAAAAAAAAAAATCATGCACTGTAATTACACATAAATAATGATTGAGAGTAAAAATTTTATGCCCGTTAATACTACTGTTTCAATTTCTCCTAATTGTCAAACATGCTTAATTACATAACAAATATAATA